>JAKWBJ010000196.1:3127500-3431627 GCA_023159175.1 Wohlfahrtia magnifica
GAAGGCCTTCATACAATATTTCAAGAACATGGAAAGAAATACGAAAGGCAATGGACTGCTTCTTCAACCACTTTATTTATCAGTTTTTTTATAAATCACTCTTTTAAGGAGCTAGTGAGTTCTTACATCGAAGTTATTTAACACCGGTGGAAAGAGTATATCAAGCTAAAAAGAAATAATTTTGAGACCTCTTCTTTAATAGGTTTGCTTGAGAAATAAATTAAATTGAATTTATTAAGAATAATTAATACAATGGCTTATTCCAACGCTCAAGCTTTTCAATCACCCAATTTCTACCTCTTTGATTATTAAAAATATCCATCTTTTCAAACAAACTTTTGCCCACTGTATTATATGGCTAATTGTGAACACAATGAAAAAGTGTCTTTAAGTTTTTATAGAATTTAAATATGTTTTAGAAAACAATGTCATCTTATGCGATTATAACAAAAATTGAATAAAATTACCTTTAAATCTTAACCTTAAGGTTATTTAGCAATTTTGTGCTGCACAATTTCATAGAGAACCAATACGGCTTCTAATATCCCGCTCTTTGAAGTCTAAGAGATATTTTATCTGCGCTTAGGTATCGATTGCCATTTCTTTAGAAAATTACAAAAGTTTTTTATATTTTTGCCATTTTTTCCATTTTTATTTTTATGTTTTGCTGCCTTTGAAGTTGTCTTGTGGGAAATATAAGTGGAAATCTTACATTTCCGTTTATCGCGATTGAAATGTAGAAGAACTCTCTAGAGTTCGCTTTTTCGCTTTTCTTTCTTATGCAGTTTTTATGTTTTTTCTTTTCTGTCCTGTATAACTTGAGGTTTAGTTTTGCTTTAAAGTTTAGCTTTTATTAGAAAAAAAAAAAAAATCAAATACATTTTTATCTTGATACTTAATTTTTTAACAAAATGTGTCGATTATTTTTGCTACTAATATGGGACAGTGGTTTTATTCAGTTAAAAAAATGAAAAAAAAAATTTAATTTCTAATTTGATTATTAGTGACCTTAATTTTTAATGAGTTAGAATTCTTCTCATTTGAAGGTTATTTAAAAAGAATGTTTCTATGAACAAAGGAACTTATAGCTTTTTAAAGTCGATACATCTAATCATCTAGCGAAATTATTGTGGAGTTCCATACAGGCCATAATTAGTCAGTCGAATGTATGACGTACATTTTGAATATGGTCATAAAATTATTGATCGGACTTCCTGGCTGACAACATCTACCAATCATGTGATATATTGTTCTATGTCTGTATCTAAACTTTTTTAAAGAATTTTAGCCCAATAGCGGCAAAACAATACTCATATGCTGAAACCAAATTGTCTTTGCAGTTTAATAAATTATTAAAACTAGTTTTTGCCAGATTACAACAAACTCTTATTCTTGTTAAGGCCTTTTATGAATTATATCGGTTTTTAACATTTGACACATTTTTGTTTTCAAAAGTTTTTTTTTTTAGTTTTAATTCACAATTACCAATTCTCATAAGTAAAATTAAATCAGCTCAGAAATAGTTTCACCTTTTTGATCGTCGTCATCTTCACTGGAATCCAAATATGGTTTTAGCACCATATTAAAACTGTCTTGTACTTATTATACTTCCAACTCTTAAAAGTAGACGAACTTTTTGCACATTCTTACATAACAATTTGATATGTGGTAATATAGATACTGAGGTGCTGTTTTAGTAGCTGGAGTTCATAATTCTTACTAGAACAACGGCATATTATATTACTACGAGATAAAGCTTAATAATGGCAGACATGAAGTATATGAAATACGGCGTGAAATGTGTTAGAACGTAATGTAAAATGTGCTCAAAAGGGCTCGCATTTGTGTGGCTAACAGATGCGAGCATTTATCTGATATTGTATTTCATACAATATTGCTGACATTAAATAAAACATTTATCACTATAAGATCCGTTCTCTTTCATATAATCAAAAATTATAAACACCTTGTATTCAAGAAAACACCCGTGATAGTATACGTAGCAGCTTTAAACCACAATGTTCTATGATTAAGTTGTAGTATAGGTTGAAAAACATCTGTAGGATACTATGCCAGTCAGAGTTTTTATAAAAAAGGAAATAAGAAAAAGCCTTTTGTTCGACAAATTCGTTATAATTTCTAGGCACAAAAATTATCGGTGTCAAATTTTATCATTAATGGTCCGCCAAATTAATTTTTTTTAATGAAAATGCTATAAAAAAAACCACTGAATATTTTCTGAAATTTCTTTTTTTATTTGAAAGTACAATCTTTCCGGTTAATAATGGACAATAATTTCATTCGAATGGCTGTCTCGGCTGGCCATGCAGTGGCCTACACGATCGGTCCAATTTTTAAGCACATTTCGATTGTGTGCAGCTGTATTTCACCGATAGCTTCACGAATATTGTCCTTTAAAGCGTCAATTGTATCTGGCTTGTTGGCGTAATACTTATCTTTGACGACACCACACAAATAATAGTCCAACGGTGCCAAATCGCAGCTCCGAGGTGGCCAAACGACATCAGCTCTGCGGCTGATAATGCGATCTTCAAAAACAGGGCGCAAAACATCGTGTGTAGCTTCGGCTGTGTGGCACGTAGCGCCATCCTGTTGAAACCAAATGTTGCTAATATCCTCTTCTTCAATGTTTGTAAACAAAAATTCGTTCAACATGGCCCGATAACGATCGCCATGGACTGTAACGGCCACTCCTTGCTCATTATCGAAGAAAAATGGGCCAATTATGCCTCTGGACCAAAATCCGTACCGAACAGTGACTCGTCTTCGGTGTGTCGGATTTTTAATGTATGCGTGCGGATTTTCTGTGCCACAAATGCGACAATTTTGCTTGTTTACATACCCGCCAAGATCAAAATGAGCTTCATCTAAGAAGATGATTTTTTGGCAAAATCGGTATCTTCTGTAAGTCGATCGCAGGCCCACTTATCGAAGTGTATACACAACCCTTATCGTTCAGCGGAAGGATAAAACTATTCATCTTTCAAATCAGACATGAGCTAAGTGTTACCATTCACGAAATAAGCACTAGTTGAAAAAAAAAACATTAGAAGGCGGACCCTTTATTATCTTCGAAATGTAGATATTTATTTTAGTTTTTATGGATTAGCCTGATGAAAAATTCACTGAAAAATTTTCGTTGTTTTTTTTTTTCTTACTTTATTAGAAACATCGTAAGATAAAAACACGTATAAACCAATAACTAAGACCGAAGTAGTATAGGTCAAAATTAGAAGTGATTTAGCTTTTATTCCATATGCGGAAAAAAATAATCATAAATTATTAAATTCAATTAAGCACAGATTAACCACAATAATAAACGGAATAAATGCATTTGATTATTAAAATATACTAAACAATAAATTAATAAATTACTATATTAAAATTTAAAAAAAGAATACAATTAATATATAAAAATAAATATAATATTACCTTCAACATATAATTGAAATTGAGTTTAGTACTGAAAATATTTATTTTGATTTAACTGCTCACTGAAATGTATTTTTTATTAACCCTTATGTGGGAGTGTCCAAGCTGGAATAGCTGGCAATGATTTATAAAATTTAAATATTTTTTTAAAATATACATATTTGGTTATATGTATATGTTAAAAGTATTGAGTACCTTAAAATTATTGCGGCCTTCATATAAGGCCCGTTTACACTGCATGGTTTTTTGTTATTGGCTCTCTCATTTATAATTTGGTCCCAATTATAAGCCGAATTATATAATTCGTCGTACAAATTCTTGAGTGCCTATGACGTCATTTGTAGGTATTTCAATTCCATTTAATCTGCGGATTACAAAGGAATCAATGTGATGGTTTATTGACCACAATAAATTAGTTTAACCTTTTTTTTCATTATTACAACACAATTGACAGGCAAATAATAAATAATAAAAATAATACATTTCATTAAATATTTAAAATAAAATAAAGGTTCATTAAAATAACAATAAGCAGGGTAAATCGTCACATAGGCATACTATTAGAACAAGTCCTTTGATTTGAATAAGCCTGAATGAACATTAACATTTACACTCTGGACAGATCAGCATATAATACTTTGAAAAATATTATATGAAAACTCACATATTGTTAACGTATTATTTTACTTATTGCCAACGGAAAAGTAAGAACCTATATGAAGATATGTTCATGTGAAGAGCAATAGTTGGATGCAAGTCTTACAGTTCTTTGATATCTTCTAAAGGTAAGATTTTATAAAATATAACGACATTTAATAATCAAATGGTGTACATATCTTATAGTTCATAAGTGGAATCCAAAACGTAGAAAACCATAAAAAGCTTTTGAAAAGTTCAAAAATTTGTATTGCACGAGGGGGGCATTTATTATTTGAACTGTCTTTTGGATAGATAAAAAATAATAATACGAGGGGTAGTATTTATATTCCGGGATTAGCAAATAATAACAAATATTTTTAAAATGAAAATGGCTTTATTGTTCAAAATATTTCCCTCGATTATAAATAAACTTTTGCATTCGTTCAAACCACTTCTCAACACAGATTATCCATCCGTCCTGCGACACATCAAAAACATGGTTTTTGAACACTTCTACTGCTTCTTCGGCGGTTGTAAATCGTTGACCACGTAGTTTACCTCTGATTTTCGGGAACAAGAGGAAGTAATTGGGTGCAAAATCAGACGTGTACGGGGGATGAGACATCAATTTGATGTTTTGAATGCCTAAAAATTCACCTGGTTGACGAGATGTGTAAGAGCTCACATTGTCATGATGGAGAATGATTTGTCTTCGGCGATTGCTTTTCCAAATTTCTACGAAGACTTCCGGCAAACAAATGGTCCTGTACCACTCAGAATTGACCGTCCCATATTTTGCAAGCATAACAGTGGCCACATAATCCATTAGGTTGAAGAAACAGGCGACCATTTGCTTCCAAGAACAACTTTTGTTGGATTCAGCTTGACTTGGAATACCATCACGGTCGATTGCAGCTTTTTTTCGGCTCATACGCATGTATCCATAATGCGTCAGCCGTAATGATTTAATGCACGTCTTTTGAAACACCAGAGTCGAAATTTACAATCCTTTCCTTACACCAATCGACAGAAGCCTTGTTTAGAGCGATTGAGAAACTATGGGGTGTCCTACGTGAACAAATTTTTTAGAACTAAGTGTGCATGCAAAATCGTATCTATTGAAGTGGAACTAATGTGCAAGGATGCTTTTATCTCACAATATATCACATGACGATCTTGCATTATCAGTTCTCGCACCTTCATAGAATTCGTGGGCGACCGAAATACAACCACGAATAAATTCAGCGATATATTGTAGTTTCTGCAGGTGATTTATCGCTACTCAAAGAACTGTGTCATCGACACATTCTTGTTGAGATAAAGCACGTCGATATTTGTGAGAAATAAGAACTTTCTCCTTAGATTTACATCTTTTAGCCAAATTGATTTTCTTAACTCACTGTCAACAAAACAGATAGCACTTGTACATCAAAACATATGGAGTTCATTTACGCTAAAAATGTCAAACTTATTATAGTGTTGCCAGATATTAGCTATTGACATATATGTTGCCAGTACCTGAAATATAAATAGTACCCCTCGTTAAAAGATTTGAGGGCCAAAATTTCATCATCCAGAAATAAGATAACGCATCCATTCGTACAGTATGAATGGTGAAAAAGTGGTTAAAAAACAATGACATGAAAACTTAAGAATGGCCTGTAAGCTCGACCGAACTGAATATAATAGAAAACTTATGGGACTACCGTTCTAGAAAAATTTTGGACCAAGGATGACAATATGATGCCGCTTAGGATCTCAAAACCAAATTTTACAAGGGTGGAGGAATTTCACCTTAGATTACATAGAAAATCAATATAAAAGTATTCCAAAAATTTATTTTTGAAGTCGTAAAAACAAAGGAGCCGTCAACTTATTAACAAAAAGTTTTAATAATATTAGCGAAAGTAAGCTTATGTTTTGCAACGTTTTATTTTTATGTTTTATTTGTTTTCTCACAAAAACAATATACTCGTATATACTTACAACAGGGTGTATAATTTGCCGCTTTGGATAAGATGTTTATTTGCCGTGCATATAAGGGTTAATGAAGGGCAAAACAAACGTTTAGTTTACCTGCAATGTCATAACGAAATTCCGTTTGACAGGTTGATTGAAATTTATACTTTTAAGAATGAATTAAACAAGTATTGATTTACTTAGTTGATAAATATTAAACAATACAATAGTTTTTTTTTTCTTTTTTTTGCACATGCAGCAGAAAATGTGGAAAAATAAATTTTTGCAAAACTATTTATAATCGAAGAGAGTAGAGATGAAGAACAAATATTGAAAATATTGGGTGTTTTTTAATAGTTGCACAAGTTTACATCATAATAACAAAAAGATATATAATTTATAAATGAATGAAACGGGCTTTGTTTGATAGATAATTTTATGACATTACTAAGCGCATATTGAACACCAATTTTCACAAACTTTTCGCTGCATATGTGGCCGTATGTCGTCCATAACTCTTCGATTGTTGATTTCCCGATGTTCAATTGTCTCCGGATTATCGACGTAGATAAATGAAGGGGTTAAATCACACGGACTTGGTGGCCAATTAATTGGACCATTAGGTGAAATTACTTTTTCATCAAAAGTTTTTTTGACTAAATCCGTTATAGTGCTCGTTGCGTGGCATATGGCTCCGTCCTCTTGGAACCACATGTCAGCAAGATTAACGCCAGCTTATTATGTTGCAGAATCAAAAATCAGTTTTTCAGATGAAGCTCAATTTGATCTTGGCGGGTATGTAAACAAGCAAAATTGTCACATTTGGGGCACAGAAAACCCGCACGCATACATTAAAAATCCGAGACGAGTCACTGTTTGGTGCGGATTTTGGTCCAGAGGCATAATTGGGCCATTTTTCTTCGAAAATGAGCAAGGAGTGGCCGTTACAGTCCATGGCGATCGTTATCGAGCCATGCTGAACGAATTCTTGCTTACAAAAATTGAAGAGGAGGATATTAGCAACATTCGGTTTCAACAGGAAGGCGCTACGTGCCACACAGCCGAAGCTACACTCAATGTTTTGCGCCCTGTTTTTGAAGATCGCATTATCAGCCGCAGAGCTGATGTCGCTTGGCCACCACGGAGCTGCGATTTGACACCGTTGGACTATTATTTATGGGGTGCCGTCAAAGATAAGTGTTACGCCAACAAGCCAGAGACAATTGGCGCTTTAAAGAACAATATTCGTAAAGCCATTGGTGAAATACAGCTGCACACAATCGATAATGTGCTTAAAAATTGGACCGATCATGTAGGCTACTGCATGGCCAGTGAGGCAGCCATTTGAATGAAATTATTTTCTATTATTAACCGGAAGGATTGTACTTTCAAATAAAAAAAGAAATTTGATTCAGTAGTTTTTTTTTATAGCATTTAAAAAAAAATTTATTTGGCGGACCCTTTACTTGGATTAAAAAAAACTACTATTTAAACCTATTTGGTACTTTTTTCGAAGCGTACATTATACCCATCACTGTGATTTAAACAGCTGTTTCTTTTCCATTTTTAACTACTTTTATACACACATTGACAAAAACACATGACACGTTTTTAAGTGTTCTATACTCGTAAGTAGCAAAAGGCTTACATTTACGTTACATTTATATTTACGATAAATTTATTATTTCTACGCTCGGCTAATGAGGCCTCATGTCTACCCATAATTAAATTTCAAACCAAAGCAAGTTGTCAAATAAAGCAATGTTGAACTGAACACGTAAAGCGACACACGATACATAAAACCTTAATTATCTAACAATACTGCAAAAAGATGAAAATAAACAAGTAATGCAAGATGGTTGTAGCCGACTTAAAATATTTTTTAATTAAAAAAAAAAAAAATAGTTAAGAAGGCAGATGTTTACTGAAAAAAGTTGATTATTCTTTATTATTACAACATTTAAAAACTAATAATCAACATTTACTTAAAATAAATAAATAAATACAAAAAGATAATCTTTTAAATATTTTAATTTTCCCCTTCTTGTGAACTTTCCTCCATGCGCCATTGCAATTCTTTTAAAAGAGTTTAAAAATTCATATTTTTTTGTTTTTGTTATTCATTATCTACCATTTGCTACAATTCAACTATGCAATGATACAGTTCAAAAGTCAAATGATTGAATGTGGTCTAATGTGAACAGCAATGTATGCAAATGAGTAGAAATAAAAAAATTGCTTAAATAAATTCAATTTTGTGAATAAATTTATTTCCCCCCTTAAATAGTTACACTCTACCAGCACTCTCATATTTATAATTTGTTTATGCCTGTCCATCTTTATTCGTTGGTCTTTCCCATTCGTCTGACTGTCAGTACATATGTACGTATTTATTCTTTTTTGTTTTGTTTTGTATATTTCATTCTTTTGTGCAAATGAATTCAACCTTATCATGCATCTTTTTATTGTTTAACATTTTAACCACAGACTCTTAAAAGAATGAAATTATATTTTTTAGAATAGTTGAATAATATTATAGTATAATAAACTTGCATTTACGAAGTAAATAATATCATGGCTATCTTACTGCAAAGTTTTGAAATATAAATTTGCCCATGCATAAGTAATATTTATTGAAACTACTATTAAAGCGTGTTTTTTATAGAGGTATAGAACTTTAAGTTAGCATTACTTTTCAAGATGGCTACCGATTTAACAGCTGTCAAGTGATTTATTCTCAGTTTGGCTTGGCAAATCATAGACTCACGCCTGAACAACGCTTGCAAATTTGCAATTTCAATTTTCATTTTCATAAGTGAATTTTTTTTTTAAATTTTCAATTTTTTCAATTTTCATAAGCGAATTTTGTTTAGCGATGAAGCGCACTTCTGGTTGAATAGCTACGTCAACAAACAAAACTGTCGCATTTGGAGTGAATGTAATCCTCAAGTGTATGTGGAAACACCGTTACATACAGAAAAGCTAACTGTTTTTGGCGCTTTATGGGCTTGTGGAATCATTGGTCCGTTCTTTTTCAAAAACGATGGTGGCCAGAACGTTACAGTAAATGGTGATCGGTATAGAGCTATGATTACTTTTTCATTCCTGAATTGAATAACCATGATGTCCAGGAGATGTGGTTTCAACAAGACGGCGCAACATGTCACACAGCTCGTGCCACAATAGATTTATTGGAAGACAGGTTTGGTGACCGCCTAATATCACGTTTTGGACCTGTGAATTGGCCTCCAATATCTTTTGATTTAACACCGCTAGACTACTTTCTGTGGGGCTATGTAAAATCATTGGTCTATGCGGTAAAGCCACAAACGCTTATTATTGCCGATATACGGCCACAAATGTTGGAAGAAGTTATCGAAAATTGGACGTCCAGATTGGACTACATCCGCGCCAGCCGTGGCGGTCATATGCCAAAAATTATATTTATAATGTAATGCCACAAGGTTATCTTTCGGATGAATAAAATTCATGTTAATCGAATAATCCATCGTTGTTTTATTGCAACTTAAAGTTCTATACCTCTATAAAAAACACCCTTTATATAGAGCCACGTAATCTGAGTATAGTTAAGGTACTAAAAGGTGGCCCAATCATAATCCACGATGTTAATTGTGAGTTACACCTGAATGCCAAGAACACATTCAAGTCTACCGACCATCGACTACAAGCTGTCAAAAATAGAATACATGTGTGCATATGAGAATAATTATTTTAGTGGCAATACGGCTACTGACTACACGACTACCGTTGTAACGTAGCCAACTTAGGCTAATTTTTATTATTCTTGGCGAGAACAAACAGTTTAGTGCAAGAATAGGCGTTTTAAAAGCGCAATGCATGAGATATATACATAAAAACGTGAGAAAAATGTACGTGGCACCACTGAAAAAGAACAATCGTATGTACATTTGTTTACATTTTCTTGTAGCTGTAGTCGTTAAAATAATTAAGTACCTGGTTACTTGGCTACTTTTGTAACCAGCGTCTTTCGTAGTGGTGTGGCTAATGGTCGGTAGACTTGAAAATGTTTATAGCATAACGTCAAGTTTTTTGCCTAGTTTGACATTTCTTTTTTTTACTGTTTGACAAATTCAGTCATGTAGAGGTACACAGGTACGCGTTAAGATTGTTGAAGCCTTTTACGAAAATGGGCGTTCAAATCAAAATGCATTTAGTGCATATCATTATTTGTTTGGTCAGCATAGTCGATTAAATGTGTCCACAATCGGGAGAATTGTGCACAAATTTCAGCAAACCGGGTCTGTAGGAAATGTGGAAATACCTGTGCATGCTCGCCCAGTTCGTTCTGCGGAAAACATTGCTGTTGTTCACGATAGTGTTACAGATTCTCGACTCGTCTTCGTGTCCAACAATTGAAGATATCACGAACATCACTGATGCGAATTTTGAATAAGGATTTGAATTAACACGGTTACAAAGTTCAATTGACTCAAGAGCTGAAGCCTATTGGCCACTTAAGGCATTGTAAATACACCGAATATTTAGTTGAACAGATAGAAATGAAAGGCGACTTTACAAAGAAAATCATTTTCAGCGAAATGAAAGGCGACTTTACAAAGAAAATCATTTTCAGCGACAAGGCACACTTACATCTCATTGGTTTGTTAATAATCAGAATTGCCGCATTTGGGAAAATGAAAATCCATGAGTTTTTGTTAAAAAACCGATGCATCACAAAGTGTGACTGTTTGATACAGTTCAAGAGCTGGCGGCGTTATCTAGCCGTACTTCCTCAAAAATTAGGTCGGCCAAGCAGTAACCGTGAATGATGTTCGCTATGACGGGATGACAATAAGCTTCTTGGGGCCAGAAATTGAGTTCAGAGAGCTGGATGATATGTGGTTCTAACAAAATAGTGCCACTTGCTACACAGCCAACGAAACAATGGCTCTTTTGCGCGAGAAATTAAATGAACGTGATATCTCATGTCGTGGCGATATTAATTGGCTGCTACGATCTTTTGATTTGACACCGTTGGACTTCTTTCTTTGGGGATATATAAAAGAAAAAGTGTACGTTAATAAGCTAAGAAAAATTCAAGAGCTCAAGCTTGAGATAATTCGGCACATTAACGACAGTAAGCCTCAATTATGTCTCAGAGTCATTGAAAATATGTACCGAAGCCGTGGCGAGCATTTGACCGATAATTTTACTTATAGTTTTCATAAATCCTTCTGTTATAGTAAGAAATATTAAGATAATTAACTGAAAACCTTTTGTTTTTTTTTACAATTAAGTACTACCTGGACTACCCTTTATATTGGGGCTTTGTAAACCAATACTGAATTAACACATTTTTTTTTTTGACTCTGATGAGTCCCAAATTAATGTTTTTAATCAGAGAAATATCCATAACACCCATCCTCTACTGTAACTTAAAATCATAATGCATTTGTTCACTAAGGGTTTACCCAATCCACCGAGCATGGTATATAATAACACCTTAAAACTTAAACTTAATTATACGTATACGTATATCCACAGTAGCAATTTTGTCATATAGAAAGCAATGTCATATTCTCTGATAACCAGAAATAGAATAGAGTTTACAATAAATCCGTAGAATTAGGAGACCTGAACTTACTTGAAGAAGACAGAGGAAGAAAGTAGCTGATAGAGAAGAGATATAAAATGAATGTGATCTCAATTAAAAAAATTTTGTTGCTTGTTAATCCTTCATCTTACACGGCTTGCTGCCGTTGTCTTTGCCTCTTCCCATTTAAGACTGGTTTGCCTTAGTTCTTAATAATTTGTGCATCGCCAATTGTTTTTTGGTCAACCATGCAGTGTGGTGGTGAATAGTAGAGGTTAAAGTGGACATCCTTGCTTTACTCCAGCCTTAGCCTAGTTGAATGATGCTCCCGTTGTTAAGAACGGAGAGTTCTGCATCCCTGTACATTGCTCTTATTATTCGGATTATTGTCTTCTTAATGCTTTGGTGGGTGGTGAATAGTAGAGGTTAAAGAAGACATCCTTGCTTTACTCCAGTCTTAGTTGAATGATGCTCCCGTTGTTAAGAACGGAGAGTTCTGCATCCCTGTACATTGCTCTTATTATTCGGATTATTGTCTTCTTAATGCTTTCCATATGGCAGTCCGCCAGATTGTATCGAAAGCTTTCTTGAAGTCGAAGAACAGTAGGTACAGAGACTGTAACATTGTGATGCGTAGAGTGTTGGTCTGCACTACGCAGCTTCTATTGGGACGGAACCCTGTCTATTCGTCTCAAAATATGTTCTCTAGTTTTCTCTGAAGCCGTCCCTGTATCATAACTGCTAGAATTACGTACTAAGATACAGTATAAAATTTTTAGCTAAGTGTTTCATATGAAAAAGCTTTATCTATAATTAAGTAAGAAACTTGTAAGCTAAAGTGATGACAAAAACCAATTCTGTGTAAAACTGAATAATAGTCGAAGCAAATCCGAAAACCATTCACATACTGAGATGGTGCGGAAGGTTGCAGGTCTTAAAAAAAACATTTTATGTATTGGCAAAGAAATTATTCTTTTCAAGATCTGACTGCTTTTACAACAAAAAAATATATATCCATATTATAAAATAAGAAAACATTTAAGAATATTTGTTAACACCGACAACATGACACCCTATTATAAAGTCTGTGACTAGTTTTTAGTTAGCAAAACCATTTTATTTCTGAACATATTTTCCATTGAGCTTTATACACTCTGTCAACGTTCCTTCAATTTTGTATCCCTTCCAAAAAATAAGATTTGTCTTAATCATCATGGGTATTTTTTGTGAAATAATTTCATCGCTGCAGTCAAATCTCATCCTCCCGAGCCATTTTCTAAAATTTGAAAGTAAAAAACAGTCACTCGAGCCTAAATCTGGAGAAAAAAACAGATGGCGAAACATTTCGTAGCCTAATTCATAAATGTTTGCCATGGAAACTGCCCATGTATGCACTCTTGGTCTAGTGAAAAAGTACTTTTCTTGGCCAAATTCGGTCGTTTTTATTATTCTCATGAAATCGACCCATTATATGAAGATAGCCGATGTAGATTATAACGCGTGCAGCTCAATTAATTGGTCGCCATGACTTTATTTCCTGACAAACTATCCTTGGCCTTCTTTGGCTCCAATTCAGTACCAAGAAATCTGGTGTTTTTCCTGATTCTTATCTCTGGTGTGTTGTGGTTGATCCACGTTTCGTTCAGGGTTACAAAATGGTCTAAAAACTTGTATTGGGGATGAATAACGCCAGCAAAGTTATCACACGATTATGTTTGTTTTTGATTGTGAGCAAATTCGGTACCCATCTTGTTAAAAGATTTCTCGTACCCAAGTGATCGTTTTAAAATTAAACTATTGAGCCATGTGAGATGTCTATGGCTACCACAATTTCTCGAAAGCATAGCCTGATTTAAATTAATTTGAATAAGTTCACTTAAAACCCATAAGAAAACAACCTGACAAATAAAAGTATTGTTACGTTTTTACCTTTTTAAAAACGTGTATTTATGAGTCCGTAGATTGCAGTTAAAATAAAATCAATTTTGTGTTTTAATTATTATTAATATTGTAACCTTTTCACAAGCAATAACAATTTCAATTCGTAACTACTTAGTCTATTTACAAATTTGTAAGCAGCAACAATTACTTGGCAGATCTTTCTTCCTAAAGATCTTAAAACCCGATCATTGTTACACCTTAGGCTCGATCGCAACCTTTTCAACCAGAGGTTATCCACACTTAATTCTCTTACTGAGTTAGCTCCAACTAAACTGGTTTTTTCTTCACTACTAGCTTCAGCAAGTTATTTACTATTTTACTTTTTTGCTTTTGGTTTTTACTTTTGCTTATTGTTCTTAAAAAAATTCAGTCAGCATTGAGCAACACTGTTGTGTAATTGGAAACTAAAAGCTGAAGCAAAAAATTTTAAATTTTTGCTTTTGCTTTTTACTGTTGCCGTGTAGTTTTTTTTTTTTAAGTTTAGTTAAGCAATTACAAGTGCATTGAAAATAGTCAAGCATTTTTTAACGCTGGTTTTAAAATCCTCAAAATATACCCTCTCATGTAGTTAACAACAGATACTAGACATGCAATAGCTGAATTTTGAAAACCAAGATGTACCAAATATCAGCATGAATACAGTATACCAATCTAGAAACTATGCTCATGTAGCGCATAAATATCCATGTATTTAACAATATTTGCATTTATTTATATTTACTTTTTTGCACTGCTACTTATGTTTTTATTATTGCTCTTATTGTTGTTGTTGTCGTTGTGATTTTATTTTCTTTTTATTGAATTGATAAAATCAGAAAAGAACCCCAGAAGCAAAAAAAATAAAAATAAGAATACCATCAAACAACTGTGAAAGATAAAAATCCCTCAATATTCAATGAAACAAATGGAGAGCCCAAACTGTATTTTTATTATTTTCTATGTCGCCTGCTTGAGCAAGAAGCAAGGGAGTTATAACGTAAAAATACCACATTCGCATTTCAGCAATGAACAATGATAAATAAAATGTGGTTGCAAGAATGGAAAAGAAAATCGAATATTTCTACTCAACAAAATGACGACGTTTACATGCAACAACAACAGCAACAACAGCAGCAAAAGCGATACCAGCATATAAAGCATGACATTTCAACCCACCCATCGATTTATTGATGAAAAATTTGCAAATAAATGCTGTAGTATTTCCATATTTTTTTATTTATTTCCCCCGTTTACCGGTTACCCTTTAATCTTACCAATGGCATGGGGGAACCTTAATCAAATTGTTTTACATCAATATGTTGAATATTGTATTGAATTTATGTATTTTATTAAACTTTCATGTACCCTACAAATGGCAGTGATGATATATGATCTTAGTAAAATCACATCTTACTGGTCTGGACTTTCTCGCGATAACAGAATCCAGCACTCAAATAACTATTCACACACCTTGCAGAATGTTGTTAATAGTGTGGGGTTAACGTTTTTGACCATGTTGCATAAATATGTGGGATTAATTGTCACAGCTAGTCTAGTCAGCGTCTAAAAGAGTGATCTTCGCATCTATAGAACTATCAATATTCAAACATACTCTGCACACAAAGCAGATGAACATACACGTTGCATTCTTGGCTGCCATAAAGACAGTGCAATTATGAGAATTGCTTTGGTTAAAAAGTTACTGAATTGACAAGTCAAACATAGTGAAATACTGGTTTAAATACTGGGAATATGGTTTGGATACTAAGCTTTAAATAGCATTTGGCAAAAGTTTGCGTCAAGACTAAGAGAATTTCGGCAGACCTCTTGATGAAAGAAAGCAGCTTCTGGCGATAGTTAGCACGCATCATAACTTAACACTTTCGAGAAAGAGTCTCCTGCGCATACATGACAGCGTATGAGGAGACAATTGCCGTTTTTTTTTTTCTCCGCCACTCATCTAAGGAGCATATTGACATTACAGAAAGCATCTATTCCTGGTGATTTTTTAAGCGAAGCCGCAATTATTTTTTTTTTCGTCACAGGCTGTAATATCTGGGAAAATGGCGACAATGACGACAAAAATGGGAGAACAGTAGATGGACGTATGCTCTTATATCCTACGTCGGAGAGTGAATTACAAAACTGCGAGCTGGATTCTTATCTCACTAAGATCGAGTCTAGGTGTTTCCGGTTGTACATGCACAGTTTTTGGATTGCAGATAAGCCTGTATGTCCACATTGCCTGGATGAACTCGGAACATGTTGAGTGCGACAGATTCACCGAAGGACGGCACGACGTCGCAACTACGATGCGTCATACACTAGAGAAAGCTTTTGGGCGCTTACCAACCGCATAAAATTTGATTGCTGATGTGTGTTTATCGAGTGATTAATAAGGTTATTGCCCAGATAATTACCAGAAGGATTTCGATAGGATAACACCAACAATGAGGCAAAAATAAATCATATTCAGTCCACTATTGATCACATTAGCAGCCTTAACGTCATCATGGAATTATCTATCAAAGAACAGTCACCATTGTAACATACGGGAGTCTATGCTTCACAGATTTTAACTAAGCTTTCGGCAGACTGAATAATGATGTAATTTAACTTGCATTGGCATGTGAATGAATCCAGTTTAATAATAATAAGTTTTGTCTTATCCAGAGTTAATTTCTTAATGTTATTAAGGAGGCCAACAGAAGTTGAGATTGGACCGAAAAGGCTCTGTCTTAAAGAATTGCCAGTTAATAAAGTTATGGACAAAGTCTGTGCGAATGGCGTGGTGCAGTAGTTAGAGCGCATTCATAACAACACAAGCGGCAGGTTCGATCCTAGCAGAGCACATGACGAAAATATTTAATTATTGTATCGAGTGCTTCATAAGGAGGCTTCAACTTCCCTCTAGACAATTCCATCTAAAAAATAAAGAGGAAGGTGTCTAACCTTCCAGCTTACCTCTGGACAAACATCAGATGAATGATCAGGAAAAACGCCACCTACACTCAGCAAGGAGGATAATCGCCATCGTTTGAGATAATTGCCTGCAATATAAAATCCACCTCTATTTATAGACGCAAGTCTTGGAACTTTGTCACTCGCGTTATGTAAAATATGCAAGTAGTTGTAAATTTCTAACAGGTCACTCAATAAGTCCGTGGGATAAGTAAGAAAAAAACAAAATTTTGACAAAACTCGATTTTATTATTTTACCTAATTGCCTTCGCCTTACCTAATTGCAACGAGTACAGCGATTTTCCTACTTTTCGATACCACTTTTATAGTACGATTCTCTTTCTCGTCAAAATAGGGCTCAGTTTCAGCGATTACTTTATCATTGGAATTAAATTTCTTAAATTAAATCGTTGAGATTTAGAAACAGGAAAAAGTCGCTGGGGGCCAAATCTGGTGGATACAGTTTGAGGGTTAGCAATTCGATGCCACATTAATTAAATTTTGCCCTCGTTTTCATCGATTTGTGACACGATTTCTGAGCTAAGGCGGCAACCACTTTGAACAGATCTTTCGCATACTGAAATATTCGTGTAAAATGATAAAACACTGCCATCTAATATCTTTGCAATGTCAGCTAGCTCGTGCACTTTCAATTTGCGATTGTTCATAACCAATATGTGGAATTTTTTGATGTTTTCTGGAATAACAGCCTCATTTGAGCGTTAACTACACTCTGCATATTTCGTGCTGGTGCGATCACGTTTAAATTCAGTAATCCACTTCTCTACTATTTCTCTAGATGGAACAGAGTTGGGATAATGTTTATCAAGGCATTGTTTGGGTCCACTGTATTTTTTTGTTATCAAAAAGCACTGCTTTTTCAATAACAAAAGTTGCTTCATACAAAATGATATGACTCACGAATCAATAGTCAGATTGCTGTCAGATTTATACACATATCGATTGAAGGTTATTTGTAAATAAAAATCATACCGAAAAATTCTAGTAACGCCAACTATGTGTCATCATACGGACTTATTGAGTGATCTGAGGATACTTCATTGTTTCTGTCCAAAACCTCTTTTCGATTAAAATAAAGGGTAGCAAGTGAGAGTGAATGGGCCATATCCTTAGATGACAATAAAACAATATCACCAAAAACCTCATATAATAGAATTAGAAAGGATACAGAAGTAGTAAACATACAGCCCTTATGTGAACGAGACAGACTGCAGCTGATAGAGCGACAACAAAAGTTGGAGTAAGATCAAAGCGCTAGCGTAATATAGAGATAAGCTTATTATGTTTTTTGAGTCCGTATGCTTCTTATAGGATCAAAGAAAACTTCTAATTATTATTATATTAGTGGACCTTCTCAACAGTATTGACTCGTTTGGAAAATATTTAAAATTGTAAACGTGTTCACTACAACACTGAGCTGAATGTCATTCAGTTTCTGCAATTAAAAGCAACTTTTTTCAACACCCTTAAGTTTAGTATTTTTTAATAAATCACAGTAATTTATATTGTTCTCAGGTCGTTGAGAATCCCTTATGAATTTCCGTGTTTATTTAAAAAAAAAATATAAAATCCACAGAACAGAGTACTAAAAATAAATAAGAAAAAGGTATTATCCATCAATATAAATACATATGAGACATACTATTTTTTGTACAATGTAGTACATTCCCACACAACAATAATAAAATCTACTAACATATCCATAATAACTGGGAGCTGTTATGCAGCTATAGAGAGAAGAGTAGATTCTAGAACGAAAATGTTATATTTCATAGAGTAGGCCAACTGCATAAACAAAATTGAGAATTGAGTTGAAAGAAAATAAAGCTTAATTTCTAAATAAAGGATTATTCAACATGATTTTTTTTTTTTTTTCAAAACAATAACAAACAAAAACGAAGTTTATTTATTTGAACAAGAATACAATTACAAATTATACTAAAATTATTACAAACAGCGTAACTAAGGTCATATGTTCGGCACGGTGAAAATAAAACTACTATCCGCGAGTTGACAGATTAGCTGACTACGTACTAGCCTATTAAGATTAGTATACCAAAAAATAAATTATCGCTTTATACATATGTATATAAAAATAAGTTATCAAATGTTCGTCATTTTATAACACAAGAGCCAACCAAGTGATTAACATATTAACACATTCGTTAGAAAGATCTACTTTCACTGATAGTCTTTTTTGAAAACAGAGGGTGCCACGCCCATAAAAATATTTAATTGTCCATATCTTAAAAACAGTTAAAGTAAGAGTCTCTCAATTTGGTTAAAATTGGTTCGTACTCAATACAAATCAGCAGTTAAAAAATTGACGAAATTGGTTAAAAAATTGGAAATTTTAGTATAATATAAGAATAAGTTTCTCAATTTGGTTTAAATAACTTGACAGTCAATGCAAATAAACGGTTTAAATATAAAAGTAATTGGATAGTAATAACTATTTATTTTTGTATTTTTTAATATTTAAATGGGATTCATTTATTTCGACAATGGCCATAGATTAAACTTCTATTATCTCAGCAAGCAAGTGTCAAAGTCTGTTACATTATTCTATTGTCTGGGGACATAAGTTCATGTTGTCGAAGGAGGACGGTTATTAAACCAGCTGTAAATTGACCCAAAAAATGTAATTAAAACTGAAAATTTAGACGACAAACACTAAATTAAAAAGAAAACTGCACATACTTCAAAAATTAAAAAATATACTCATACGCCAATTATTTTAAACTTTTGATAATCAAAAAAAAAAAAAATATTTGAAAGGCAATTAAGTGAATTAATAAAAAAATATATCAATAAAAAGCAGTTTAAAATTTGAGTCGATAGTTTATTTCATAGTTTATTTTTTATTCAAGCACACAACACAACAAATTAAATATGACGGATTTGTGTGGAATGTGACACTTTTCTCCGACAAGCTTGGCATCCGGCGAGTAAACCGCATTTTATTATGGTGAATTCAAGGGTGCTAACCACTTTGTTAGGTTAGCTTTCGTTTTCGAGATATACTGTTATTTCAATGGTGGAAGAGGTTGCACAACATGTGAGTAAATAAAAAAACCGAAAATGCGCAATAAAATTACCTTTAAGGCTAAAACTTTTTTTAATATTTTATTAGTGAAGCAGATATATCACTTATACGTAGTATGTAATGTGATCCCACTGTTCTTTTGCCAAAAATATGTATATTTCTAAAGCGACTGCGCAAAAAAAACGCAACTTTCATCGACCTAAATGTGAGTACCACACACTATTTAAATTTTCTCTTTCTTTGTGATCACTGGTCAAAAAAGGGATATTTATATTGTCGCATTAATACATGGATAACTTACTTTTCCTTAAATGCGATTGGCTATTTGCGATGTTTGCAAACAAATGTTTGCCAGTGTATCACCACTATAAAAAATAAACATCATCACAATAAATGGGATGAAATTCTTACTTCAAAAATTTTAATTAAAATAACAAAATTGAAAGTAAAAAACTAAAATATTAAAAACTGCAAAATCTGCACAATTTATTGAAAAACTTAATTTTAAACAAAAAACTTCAAAACTGCTCAATACTTAAAAAAAACGGCAAAATACAGATAAACCTGCACATTTCGCAAGAATGATGATGATTTTGTAACGGAAACAACAAAGAAAATCGTCTGCAATTGCTTCACAATATCAATATCTCAATAAAAGAAAGAATCCTCATGGGAAATGAGATATGGTCAATAAATAAATATGAAGCAATGAAAGGAGTGAGTGACTGCAGGAGAAATGCCAAAGCCGAGTCAAGATTGGTCTTCACCCATTAGGTGGGCCTGGTGGAGAGAAATGCGATAAAGGAATAGCACGGATATAAAGGAGCCATACATTGTCCAGCTACACCGCCTAAAAGAGGCTTATCGACGTAATAAGTCGATAAGGCAAAATATACTTTTTCATGACAATGCCAGGCTCCATGTGGCACAGGACGTCAAAGACGCATTGGAGCTGCTTTCGCTTCCGCCGTTTTCTTCAGAACTTGTACTGACGGCTTACCACCTTTTTTGCTCCATTTCGAATCATATGAGACTTAACATACGAAAAAAAAATTATCTTAGAAACTGGCCAATAACTTCGTCGATAACAGATAAGACGATTTTTGAAGAATGGCATCGAAAAATTGATCGCAAGGTGAGAGGCGGTCGTAAAGAGCAACGGCGAATATATATTTGATGAATTTTTTGCTGCATTATTATTTTTGCTTAAATAAAAGCGCTAATAAGCGCCAATAATATGCTCCATTTGGAAAGCCTAACATAAAAAAAACTTTATTTATTGCAAAAAAAGAAAATACCGACTAGGGAGTACCCTTTAAGAGAAATTATTTACATGCCAACCATTTCAATTGCATTTAAATTTGGTGTCAACGTTATATATTTCTGCAATTGCATACATTCATCTATGCGTGTGTGTGAGTGGTTTTCAGTTGAATTTGTTATTGGAAATCAGCATCAGTTTGCGTTGTCTATCAGTATGTGTGGGTGTGGAAATGTACATACATATGTGTGTGAAAATATAAATGCATTTGTGGTTGTTATTTAATGGTATTTCGCGTTAAACGCATTTTTATTCCATCAATAGCAGCAATACGCGCAAATGGTTAAAGCAAAATAAACAGAAAATAAGAATGGAGAAAAAAAACCGAAACGTAATATAAAAGAAATAAAACTGAATCAACAACGTATGACATCTTTTAGCACATTTACATACATAAACACTTCTCTACACATACTTGCGCATGCAAAAGTTTTGCAAAGTACACAAACACAATTATCAGCATACTTTTAGGCTTTGTATTGCAAATATTCCCCATACTTCTCTCTCGTATCGTATCTTAACTGCGACATCATTACAAATGCTATACTTATGCAAATGTCTATGAATGTCTGTGTATGAGTGTTTTTATTGATTTTTTTTCATTATTAGACGATCGTAAATGTGTTGTATTTTAAATTCAACAAATTCAACTTTTATCCCTTCACATATATTTAACTGTGACTATGTGTCTGTTAGTGTATGTAGTATTTGCTTGTAAATTTTTGCAATTTTCACACAATATTTATACAGAGAATTTACGAGTAGTTTTCAAATAAAAATGTTAAGTCTTTTTAAACATTGTTTTTGTGTGTTTTCTTACTTAAAATGGATTGATAGAGTTTACCAAAGAATTGTTGTTTTTTTTTTTTTTGTTTGTAACAAGTTAATACGATTTGCATGCAAAAAGCCACAACAGAAATTTCAAATAATTACAAGCTATTACTTTGACTTCGCATGCAGGCTGTAATTAAAAACTAACATTTTTAAAGTCAATACATAAAAGCCAAAAGTACACAGAAGAATATAAAAGAGAGAAAGGCTTTTGAGTTCAATTTATTAAAAATATTAAAATAAAATAAAAAATACTAATAAAAGTTTATTTCTATTACAAATGCATACGCGTATTAAAAAACGTATAAAGAAATCATAGATTATCGTATGACGCTTTAATCTTATAAAGGGTTGGCAAATGTGACGTTAGGAAGTAAATTGGCTTAAAAACACTTCTTCTTTACAAATTAAGTTTTATTCACAATAATGCAAAATAAAAATAATAATGGGAATTAATATGGAATATGATGTCGGGCAAATGTCCACCTCCAGCACGTCGGCAGACGTCCTCTCTTTTCACAAAATTTTGAACCACATTTTGCAACAAAGCTTCGCTTATCTCGACAATGCATCGCCGAATTTCATCTGTCAGAGTGTCAGCTACTTCTGAGTTATTAACATAAACCCGGTTTTTCAAATGGCCCCAGAGAAAATAATCCAGCGGCGTTAAATCACAAGAACGAGTCGGCTAATTGGCATCGCCAAATCGAGAAATCACGTGGCCAGAAAATTTCTCAAACAATAACTGAATTGTTTGTCTGGCTGTGTTGCTTCAGAGGCCGTTCTGGTGAAACCAAAGGTCACTGATGTCAACATTAGCCAACTGTGGCCACAAAAAATTGGTTATAATGGTTTGGTACCGAAGACACGGCGTTTCCTTGCTTACGCCGACTATCCACAAACCGCACCATACGGTAACTTTCTTTGGATGTAATGGTTTTTCGAGGACTCTTTGTCGATTTTCTGCGCCGCATATGCGACAATTTTGTTTTTTTACATAACCGCCTAATTTAAAATGTGCCTTATCACTGAGCATGATTTTGTTGCAAAATGCGTTGTTTTCGTCCAGTTTTTCAAATAGCCATCGTTTGTCCAAACAATGGTCGGCTAGCTTTAATTCTTGAACGAGTTGAACTTCATAAGCGTGAAGATAAAGATCTTTATTCTCTGGTGATGCCCAATTGTTGCGAACGTCGACGAGTTGATATTCCAGGCTCATTCACAACACTTTGCTACACAGCGTTTATGTTTACATGACGACGGCCACTATGAGCATATCATTCTGACCTATTGTCAGCAACAGTACCGTGAGCCTCGAATTTAGCGATTAAATTACGCACAGTGGTCTCAGAAGGAGCCTGATTACGAAAATAAAGTGATCGAATTTTACAAAGTGATAAATTAAAATTTTCACCATTTTCATGGTAAATTTTTAAAATTAAAATTTTTTGGTCATGAGTGTAGCGTTCCATAGTTAAAATTTCCCAATGTTTTACTAAATAAGTGTCAAAGGTTGATAGCTAACTTCTTGACATTTCATCAATTGACCGTCAATTTACTTCCTAGCCTCTAATTTGCCTACCCTATATATAAAAATGAGCGTGTGCTAGTATGTATGCTTGTTTATTCGTGCTTCATAGACAGCTAAACGGCTGAACCTTGAAGGAATTATAATCTATATAAATTTTAAAATTCTAACTTGACAGTGCTACCCCTATACAAAGCGAATATTTATTTGTCGATACCTTCGAAATGGTAACAGAAATAGCTTCTAAATTCGGTCCAAATAAATTCATAGTCAAGCCAAAAATTGGGCGAAATAGGAAAAGTGGACGTGGTAACAGCGGTGACAGCTACAATTTTAAAATTTTGTCTAATTGACTTCATAGCCAATACAAAACTTTAGTCGAAAACTGGGAGGAATTAGACAAGAGTCTTGGTACCTCCCATACAAACAAATATTAAAGTAAAAGCTTCTGAATTTGTTCTGCATGACTTCATAGTCAATACAAATCATCAGTTAAAAAGTGGGCATAATACATCCCAAACAAACATAAGTTTCGTTATATCTCGAGAACGGTTGAAGCTTACGAATTAATTACGAATTAAGTCTTTCGAACTTATTTATTTGGTATTTAAAATATTGCTACACTTGTTCCCATCCTGCGCCAGGTGTTTAGCTTGTGGTCACGTCATATCTTTCATGTACATTTTGGCTTCGGTCGATTTTCTCCAAGCCAGCTTTGAGCGCACTCTTTTTCCCATACCCTGGGGCTTCCACTTCAGGCATTCTTAAGCAATATTCTCGTTGTCCTTTTTCAGATTGTAGCTAACCTTTTTCCATTTTCTACGTCGCGCTCCCCTGTCGATTGGCTACAACAATTAGTGATTACGTGTCCTTCGTTATTCTCAAAATACGCCTTAGGCACTAATTTACAAACACTTATGAATATTGTTACCTACCAGACAATATGGGTTGACTGTCTGCCAAGTGGAGCGTTAGTTTTTTCAGCTTCGATTTTTGGTTCTAATACTACCAATGTGTCAGAACTCCTCCACGTCTTCCGCTATACCATACCACAGCATACCATTATATATCAACTATGGGGTAAAAAGCTGAAGAAGATTCCAGCACGAATAAATTAGGCAGCATACAGAGACTTGTCTGCCTCGGTGCAACAGGGGCAATAAGAACATGTCCAACAGCGGTCTTGGAGGCCTTGATTGGTTTGACACCGCTTCACATCCGGCCAGGGTTCTCGAAATGCTTCGGGCAGTCTGTCCATTCTACGCGGAGAGGTCGCAGAACTCTGTATGAAAAATATCACCACAACAAACCTTTAAAAATTAAAAATAAATTTCTAGAATGAAACAAATGAGGTCTAATTTACTTCTTCACATCCTAAGACAGGTTTTGTACGCCGCCCAAATCTCAACTTAACGCTTTTTTACTAACTGGTGGTGACACTATTAAAGCATCTCTAAACTTTGTCACAGCTTTTATTAACCATTTACAGAAGCATAGCCTAAATTTCACTGCATGTATATTTTTCGGAGAAGAAGTGATCTCAACTATAAGGTCCGAATGGATCCGACTGGCTAGCATAGCTTGCAATAATGTCCATTACATATTCCGTTACACGTAAACTTGACTTTCTACTCAAAAAATTTTGATTTCATGTGTTATTTCAGAACACATGTAGTGATTGTAATCAACAATGGAATCTTTTATACCTAAACATTATGGAATGCAACCCTTCAAATTTGATTAAATTGTCGTCAAATAAAACCAGTATATGATTTACAGGTATCAGTGGACTAAAACTATCTTTGACGTATTGAATTATAAAACATAAACTAAATCTAGGCTGTATTTGATGTTTTTTTCAGCAGGGTTTTATTTAAAAAATCACCAAATTTGTTGAAAACCAAAAATATTTTTAACGATAAACCAGCTTAATATTAATAGAAACGAAATTGTATTAAAAGAAAATTTGAAATTAACGCACTTCAATTTGTTTGTATTGTGTTTTAAATAAAATGTAAGTGTTGCATTCATTTTTCTTCCACTTAAAAAAAATATTCAGATGCAGATAATCCGCCTCATTATGTATCTTATTTTCTATATTTTTTTTAGATTCTACCCTTAAAAAAGGTACCGTAAGATTTATGAGTCGACTTTAGTATATTTTTAAGCAGACGAATAAAGAAACGGTATAACTTAATTTGAAAATTATTTATTGCAGGACAGAAAATACAAATAAAAACATACTCAGACAAGCAAAAAAAAGGGAAAAAATTATTCAGATTAGAAAAAAGTAATTTCGTCTTTAATAAAACTTATAATAGTTTTCATATTATAAAAGAGAAATAAAAAATTCATTTTAGCATAAACGACATTCTTCACAACAAAGTGTGGTTTTTTGCAATTTGTTTTTTTTTTTACTCTTCATTGTAAAAAAATATTCGTGATATGTGGCAACGCCAAAAATGCTCAATAAGGTTTACCATATCACAATTAATAGTTTGACAAACGAACAAAGCTTGCAAATCATTGCATTTTGTTGTAAAAATTGGTGCTATCTTTTCTTGATAATGATATTCCTCATTAAAGGTTATGCCCTTGTCCACACCAAGTAGGAAATTTATTTCGATGTAATGGTGTTTTAACTAATTTTTCTTGTTTACAAATCCATAAAACCAAAACTGTGTCTCATTCAATATCTTTAACAATTCAGAAGTGTTCGTGTAAATCAATCTGAATTCTGGCCTAGCTATGTCTGTAAACATGGGATATATATTTTTTTTAAAGTCTTCTCACTTTGAAATAATCTACTAGCCAACCAAACACCTTTAATTTTTGTGCGTGTAATCAGCGCAGTAGTAGGCAGTGCACTAACTATGAGTGCGATAACTATGAAGTCATTCAGACTATATATTGAAGCCATAGCTGTAACTGTTATCAAGATATAATGAAATCAATATTTGGTTTCTATGGGAACTACCACGCCCTCTTGTTCAATTCCGCCCACTTTTTGTCTGATGATTTATATTGACCTTGGAGCAAATTCTGAAACTTTACTTCTGACTATTCTTAAGATATAATGAAATCAATATTTACTTTGTGGGAGAGGTACCACATCTACTTATCTTATAACGCCCACTTTTTGTTTAATGATTTGCCCAATAGATTCACAAATACATTCACCGCCCAGTTGGAATTTTAAAAAGCCTTATGGCCTATCCAGACATACAGGGAGAAATAAAAATTTCAAGAAAATCGTTTTAGCCGTTTATCTGTCCATAAGGCACAAATAAACCAACACATATTATTATTACATAGGGTGGGCAATTTAAAAGTTATTAATTACAAATGCAATAAAACAAAAACGCTATAAAATTTTGCCAAATTTATTTTTTCGTTATGAAGTCCAATTGTTCCGGTTATAAACGAAATATTATTTCATTCATATGACTGCCGCGACTGGCTTCACAGTACCCCATTCGATCTGATCAATTTCCGAGAACTTTTTCGAGTGTGTGGGGTCTTATCTCGACAATAGCGTCACGAATGTTGTCCTTCGAATGCTCAACTGTATCTGATTTGTCGCATAACACTTGTCTTTAACGATGCCCAACAGAAAAAAGTTCAACGGTGTCAAATCACAGCTTCTTGGGGGCCAACTGACATCACCAATTTGGCGCAGTAAATCGATTGTGGCATGAGATGTGTGGCAAATTGCACCATTCCTGTTGAAGTCAAGAATCGTTCACATCAATATTATGGAGTGCGGGCACAAAAAAGACTGTTGTCATGATATGACAAGTGTCTCTATTGACCGTAATGCTGCGAAATGTTTGGGGATGCCTCCGCTCCCCAAGCCGCACCAAGCAGCTACTAATATTGGCTTCTGTAAGCCAACGTTGGGGTTTCTGAGCTTCCAATACGGCAATTTTGCTTATTAACCTACCCACCAAGATGAAAATGAGCTTCATCCGAAAAGATGATTTTAATTATTATAAATTTTAAATAAATCCCAACGTTGCTCAAGCGTAAGTCGATTCACTTCGTTCAGTGGAGACAATATACACAATTTTGTGATAGAATAGAATGACATAAGTATTGCCAGATTCGAAATAACCGCTGGTTCAAATTTAAACTTTTAAATTGCCCACTATATGTAAGATTAGTAAAAAAAAAAAAAAAAACATAATCTACCTTTACTCCCATCTAATAACAAAGAAATTAGATCCTGTTCATTATACATTAATTGCTGGAACGTTTTGGTTTCTTTCTCTGTTACATACTTTTAGCACTTAAAAGGAAAGAAAAATCGACCTCTTAAATTAAGGAGGACAATCCTCTCGTACACATTTAAATTACAACAAATTGTCAAACATTTGTTAGACGACAAATTAGTAAGAAAATACAAAAAAAAACTCAAGAAAACGACATCCCTTTCAAGCGAACGAAAGTGAAAGAAAAAATTAAAGAAAATATTCTCAACAATTTCTGTCTTTAACTCACACATTGCCTTTTCCTAACAATTAAAGGACATGATACATATCAATGTGATTTTAAAGGACATAAGAGATATTACAAAGTACGTGTGTATGTATGTGTGTTTGTGTTTTTTGCGTAATTTAATTTAATCAAAACAGAAAATTAAGCTCTGGGTCAAGCCTACAAATCAATCTGCTGTATAAATGGTTTATCTGCTATGATGCTGTTGGTGGTGTTTAAACAACCCTCAGAATGTATGAAATACAATTACAATCACACCAGTTTATATCCGGTCAAATTTTACTGGGTTTTTTTCCTTGTGACAATTTCAGTTTTTTCGTTTGTTTTCTGTTCATGTTATTCAAGAATTCTTTTGTAGTTTTGATATCCTTCTTTTGTATAATTTTTCCTATTTTGTTCCTTTGTATAAAGCTGCTGGCAATTGCAATTGATTAATGCGCAAATTCTTACCATAAAATAGTCCTTTTTTTCTGCGTTTCACTTTTCTATATGATTTTTTTTTTTTTTTTGACTTTCTTGCCTACTTGCCTGAAGACATTTCCTATACTTCACTTGCAAAGGCTTTTTCTTCCATTTTTCTTCTTTAAATTATATTTTTTGGAGCAAAAAAGCAAACTTTAGTTTTTTTTCTGTCTAAATAATCTTTAAATTTTAACTTTTTTACTCGCCAACCTTGTATTGTCTGATGTTTAGTTTGGGGGTGATTTAGTTTAACAAGCTTTTGTTGGATTTCGTAATGTCATATATTAGATTTTATTTATGTATGTTTGTGTTGTTTTAAGTAAGAAACATAGATTTTGCATGGTGATTTTCTTACTTTCTGCTTTTTTTCATCTGTTTTAAGTTTTTCTGCTTTTTAATTTTTTTGTGATTCTTTGTCCATTTGTGTTTTAAAAGGGACATTTTTATATGCTTGAATTGTCATTGAAGCATTAAGGATTTGGTTCTTAAAATGAAAATAATACAACAGGTAAGACTAAAATAATAGTTTAAGATATAAAGTATTATTTAAAAGCGTAAATGAACAGATAAGCTCGAACGTGCATTATCTGGCTAAGAATTATCTACTACGTATATGTATACAACTGAACGAGAACGAGTAGATAATAACAAATAAGCAACAACTTCATTCAGTAATAGATGTTGACGAAAACGGGTGTATATCGCTTAGCATATTATTGCTTTAAACACATAGACGATGGCAGGCTACACGACTACACGACTAAAATTGCCGTAAGCAGCATTTGTAGACGTGTGGTCAGCTGTTTAAATAAGCAGCTAAGCCGAAAAAGAAATAAATAAATAAAAATGGACGTTTTGATAAATAAAATTTGAAATTACAATTGCAGCAACTTCTTTCTATGCACATTTATTTCTTTGTATTTATTAACTCTGTTTGTTGACATACAAATTGACCCAAAAGTTGTCTGCGTCACAGAAGATAACTTTTTGATACGCACCACATTTCTAACATTGCACGAACTTTGATAACAAATTTCAATGATTTACCAGCATTGTTGGCTTATTAGTCTATTCATGGTGAAATGGCAAAACTTACTGAGCATTTTTGATACTGCCAAGTGTCACGAATCTTTTTGACTACAAAAAAATGTACACCGAAAATCCGAGTAGCAAATAAATCACATGGAAAACCAAAAAACATTTTTAATTTTTCAATGGAACTTAAGCAAACGTTATTAAAGAATTTTTAAGGAAAATTAAATATTGTATTTATATAACAAGGTTTTATTGTACTATTATTTTGCTCTCAACTAAGCAAACGTTATTAAAGAATTTTTAAGGAAAATTAAATATTGTATTTATATAACAAGGTTTTATTGTACTATTATTTTGCTCTCAACTATTGTCTCAGCAAGTGTATATGCACACCCATACAATTTATTTAAATTATTTTGCATTTCATTTCTATCTTTTCAGTTCAGTTTTGTTTGTTTCCCATTCATTAGAACAATTTCCTTAACCTTCTTTAAAAAATCGACAATAAACACTGGCATTTGCTGTCGCCTTTTTTCACCATTCCACCTTCCTTCTCTCAGCTTTTTGTGTACTTTTCTTCATTGCCTTAGAAGATTTATGCTTATATGCGTCCAATCAGAGGGACGCAAAGAAGTATACGTGGCAGTGGAAATGGAAAGGAAAGTTTTTTTTTTTTGCTTTTCATTTTTGACCTTAGATTGTATTGGTCTTGTCTATAAGTTTTACTGTGCAAGTGGTATAGTAGTGGGCTATCTTCTCTGCTTGATATTCACAGCAATTTCCTTTTCTTTCGTTTTTTTTTTTTTCTAAAACAAAACCTTTTCTTTGTTCACAATTTTTTTTTTTTTTTTTTTTTTGTTTTACTAGGGGGTTTAACATTGTTTGTCTCTAAATTAAAATTGATTTGATTTTCGTCTAGAAATTTTTTTTGTTTTCCCTTAAAGATTTCTTAGCCGTTTGAATTTTTTTCTTAGTATTTTAGTCTATCAATTGTCGATATTAACGTTTATTTTTTTGTACATTAATTTCATGGTAATGTGATTTTCCACATATGTGAACATCTGTAAAGCATTTCCGGTATTTTGTCAATAAATATACGATATAAAATGGTATTTTAATTCGATAATAACATACAATTCTAGTATGAGATATTTGGCTGGTTTGAAAACATCAATAAACTTTTGTCCCGCTGGGTTTTGACGAGAACGATAGCGGCAATAAATTAGAGAGATTAACAAAATAATTTTAAAAATCTTTAAAAAAACAACTAAAATTTAAATAAATTAAAAGCCAGTTAATCGTAACTAAAAAAATTTTAATTTATACTTAATGATAGTAAAGTGTAATAATATTGTTACGAAAATAAAAACGCCTGAAAAGATAATATACCACATTAGTGCTTTTGGAACTAATGTGGTACCTTGGTTTTACCGTACTGATTTGTGTATTTGACGGTATTGCCGTATTGATTTGTGTATTTGATGGCATTGCCAACTCGACCATCTTTAAGTAACACAATCTTACATGTTTAAAATTAACGGATATAAAATAGAGGATATGAGAGCGTTTGAGAGATTTTGTAGGCAATTAGGTATATAATATGAACATCGTTATTCGCCTTCTTTCAAAAAACGGTTTTCGAATAATTCGAAAAGTATCACTTTTTAAAAAAGCTGTTTTCGCTTAATAATAACTCAAATAACCGGTTAACTGGTTCTTTTATTTAAATAAAATTGTTCACAATTCTTGAAGCGCAGAGCTGGACCACGTCGTTTTAAAAATAAGCAGAAGCTGGTGGAGAGCTTAAAATTAATTCTAATAAATCTCATAAAAACTATGCCAAAACGGTGTGCGGGGGCCATAAAAAACAAAGTTTATTACACAAAGTACTGAAAAATGCTTAAGTTTCGAATAGCTACTGAAAGAGCTAATTTCGTTTTTGTTGTATTACTTGGTAGAGAATGGAATTAAAGGTTTGTTATTATAGTTATAATTTAGGTGCATAAGATAACAAAAATTAAATGTTTTACTTTGAATAAATCTATTAGTAACATACGAGTCCTTAATTGCCTCGACAAGAAAATTTGCTTAGATTTCGAGCAGCGCAGTATGTAAATTTATGCAACACCTATTTAATGGTGTATACGTCACTGTGGTATGTTAGATAAAAACCCGCCTTCCAACCAATAAGTCATCGGTTTAATCCCAAGCCACACCATCTGACAATTTCCAACAGCGATATCACCTCACAACATTATGGGCGACTTGTTATGTGTATTTACACTGTGAAAAACTTTACTAGCTAATATGTCTGCCGTTCGGAATCGGCGTTTGCGGGTTTGTGGGCTTTCAATAAGTCTAGTTGATCATTCTCCATAATAAACATTAACATATATTTACAGAAGATGAGAAAAGGTTATTTTTGGACAAGAGTGCATATCTTTTTCGATCTACCTTGGTTTTCAAGTTCTTCGTGGGACGTTCAAGGTTGCCATATATACAAAAATAATTAAATTTATAGAAATAGTTAAACGATGAACATATTTTCAAAAAAACAAATATATATATATATATATATATATATATATATATATATATATATATATATATATATATATATATATATAATTTTTCGAATACCGAATAAGCCGGTTAATTTAACATATAATATATATAGTCCTTTTTATTTTTATTTGTCTACACAATTACACTTTATCTTAATTAGGGCGATCGGACGGTTATTATTGGACCGGTTTTAACCGGTTTTTTTGGTTTTATTCAATACGGTTTTCCAAAATCTTCATTTTTCGAATACCGAATAAGCCGGTTAATTTAACACGAATAACCGGTTAATTTAAATAAGTATAATTTTTATATGTTTGTATATATATATATGTATATATATATATATATATATATATATATATATATAAGAAGAAGATTTTGGAAAACCGTATTGAATAAAACCAAAAAAACCGGTTAAAACCGGTCCAATAATAACCGTCCGATCGCCCTAATTAAGATAAAGTGTAATTGTGTAGAAAAATACAAATAAGAAGGACTGCATAAAAGAACCAATTCGCTGCATTATTTTATTTGACGCAATTTAAAAGAACCCACACATTTTAAAATGGTTAAAACGTAACAATATCGGACGCTATTGGTCCTGCTTTGCCGTCAATTTTTGTACGACATTTCGTTCAGTGCAGATAATATACTGAATTTTGTGACAGAGAAGGATGACATAAGTATTGCCAGACTCGAAATAACCGCTGATTCAAATTTAAGCCAATAGATGGTGCTTTCGATACAAGGTAACAAATATTTCTTAACAAATAATTTATTATATCACAAAAAAGTGGGCAGAAATTTAAGTTTTTTTTTTTTTTGTTCTAAGGACTTTAATCTGAAAACCTTAAATCTAATTCCCAATGTACCTTTTTTTACATGAAATGTGATTTTTTAGCTTTTATTCTTCAATCAAACATCAAGGCATTATTATCGAAGTCTTAATATTGTCCTCTATTAACATTCAATTAAAACTTAATCTCTTCTTTTATTTCAAAATAATATCGCTTCTAATTGCATATCATTATTTTCTTAAATTATTGTAATTGTTCTCTAAGTTTGAACATTTTCCGCACACCTTCTCTTTTAAAATCGGTGTAGTAATTCATTTATTTATGCCTTAATTTCAAACACATTTACTTTTCCTTTATTCCTAAATCCCATTGGTTGCAACGACAACAACAAAATAAAAGTTGTTGTAGATATTCTTGGGTAATTTCGTATAATCTTCCAATAAAAGTATCAAATTTATTTCATTTTATAATGTTTTGTTTCTTAATTTGATAACAATAACCAGACATCTGTTACCTATAATTAAGTTTTCTCACTAATTGTACTTTATAGACAGACGAACAAGGCAAAAAGAAACAGCAGCAACAACAGCAACAATGTGCAAGTTAAAACCAAAATAGCTAACCAACCAGCAGCGCAACCAAACAACAGCATAAACCGAATGTGGCAAGTAGACCAAAACCCATTTCAAAATAAAGACAATAACGTAACCATCAAGCGTTTTATGAGTATGGGTGGCATTCTGTGAATGAGTGTTGTAAGTGAGTATTGGTGTACTTAGGCATTCAGCTCTATTTTAAAGCTATACGTGTGGCTTTTTAAAGGTATTCTTCTTTTTGTTCTTTTTACGAATTGTTTCCTTATGCTGCGCCACTAATGACTAAACACGACTACAAATAATTGCACACTAATATACGCACAAGTGCAAGTGTAGTTAAATATGTAGACAACGGTATCTCAAAAACACGTACCATGTACTTCAATTACATGCGTATATACACATATATACATATAATGAGCAAAAGTAGCAGTAGTAGTAGTAGTTAGTAGGCGTAACAATTTAAGGTAACACAGCACGTGAAGTGCTGTATGTTTGTAACATTAACCACAGCGACCGCAGTCAATTAAGTTACAAAAATGGCAACCATTGGTAACCGAAACAAAACAGCATCGGCATCAGTACCGTCATCAGTTAAATTATCCACAAAAACAACAACAACAATAGTTGGAAAAACTCTCAGAAAAAACCAAATGGCCGTAAAGATATACAACAGATTGCCACACACACACACACACACACACTGAAATGAAATTGAAACAGCAAAACTCAAAATGTAAGAAAAAACGAACGTAAAATGAATGAAATAAAACAACAGTTTTAAAGTCTAAAGCAAAAAAAAACAAGAACAAGAAGGTAAATTACTAATATTACAGCTTAGCCATCAGTTTTTCGTTAAAACTGGTGGTAGCCAAGTTACCATGCCTCTACAATTTAATAGCCATAACTGAATTCCTATCTAAGTTTTTAATGTTTTAAGCCATTTTGAAATTGTAGTCCAAATGCTATTCACGAGGAGTGCATACTGCTGTCAACAGTGTAAGATGATGATGTGGATATGGTATGTGGATTACGGCATCATTTTAAATCATTATTTCAGACTTTTTAACTTTTCCAACGTCTGTGTTATTTTAAATGGTTGAATGTTGCACAGTGTTTATATGATGTCTCAGAAGCACGCAGAAGGAAGCTTAATCACCAGACCCTTTTGAATAGAAGCACCTAGGCGCCTATCAAATTTGGAGTTAACTCATGGACTGAAAAGTCCTGGGCTTAATACAAAGCTGGTGCTACTTTTATTGCAATTATGTCTCTTTCAGTTAGTGCTTATCTTTCAAAAACAACTTCATGATATTCCATTAATTAGTTTGTGAGTTATTGTGTTAAGAGTGACGCTAATTTTGTTATTTTCAGAAAAATGGATCAAAAACAATTTCGTGTTTCAATTCTACACTGCTAGTTGATAAGGAAAAATACCGCTCCAGCGAGGCAATGGCTTCCGCTCCATCAGAAATAGCAGCAAAGCGTTGGTTTGCTCACTTCAAACGTGGTCGTAGAGACACCGATGATGCAGAACGCAGTGGACATCCCAATGAGGCGGTAACACAAAAAAACATAAATAAGTTCCACAAAATCTTTTTGAATAATCCAAATGTGAAGTTGCGTGAGTTAGCTGACATCGTAAATATATTGCAGGAGCATTTGACTATGAGAAAGTCAAAGTCTTACTGTCGACCAAAACCAAAAACGTGCTAATGATTCAGAAACAATGGCAAAACTACATGAATTGAATTTCGAATTGCTCCCACATCCACCATATTCGCCAGATTTGACTACCGGCGACTACTGGCTATTCGCAGACCTCAGAAAAAATGCTCGCCGGTAAGAATTTTTGCACGAATAAAGAAGTTATTGCTAAAACTGAGGCCTATTTTGAGGCAAAGGATAAATTTGTCCGTAAAAATGGTATTGGAAAAATGGCTCTGGAATGATTGCATTGCTCCTTATGGAGATTACGTTGATAAACAAAGCAAATTTTGAACAAAAAGAAAAGTGTTTTCTTTGTTAGGCCCGGGACTTTTCAGCCCATCTGTTACATTAGGTTGTATGGGTCACGGTTAGGGAATATACTCGGAGGTCCTATGACATATTTTGTTAGCCTTGTAAAAGAAGAAGGACACAAAGTTAGGCATTATAAAGATCGATAAAATCGTTTACTAAACCTGTTTGTACATATAATGTTTGACCAGATTTTTCAGTGATATATCCTTAGAGCCTTCATCTAAGCTCCTACAGTAATCATAATATAGGTAACCTATACGCTATCATACAGTGCCCAACCTTATTGGCTTCCTCCCAAAAGTTAGGAGAATCCTTGTCCTTTCATTGAAAAAAAATTAAATTAAAAAAAACATAGAAGTCCAAATATCTTTCAAGTGCATTTTACACTTCTCAATGCCAACTCATATGCCTCTGAGAATAGCTGCACTCACAAATAAATAACGAAGAACCTCACTCATCCAAATGTCCAAAAACGAAATCAAATTCATATGACAAGGAACTTGAGTAACTAAAACATGAGGTTGGAGATTTTTCATTACAGAAGTTGCTGATGTAGAATCTCAGTTGGCCAGTTCTATGCAAAGCTCGTTTCGTGACTGTCTAATTTCGATTAAAACAACTGCGGCATCCTCAACGCAACGCGTTTTATAATTTTCATATCCTACGAGTCTCTGTCGAAATAGTTGAATCAATTCCGCAGTGCGAAGTCAGGAGAATACGGCGGATACTGTGGGACCTTCCGTGCTCTAGCAGTGTCGCTTTGAGGCTGAATGGTGAAGGATATGTTGAGAAGCAATTCGCAGTCGATTTGCTTTGTTGTTTTTATTCTGCTCGCATTGGATAAAATTGATTAGAATGATTTTTACAATTACAGTTAATTTTTTCATTCAATTCCCAATTTTTTTGGCAACTGTCGTTAAAAGTACTTTGAGATAGTTACGTATATTTTCGATCTGGTAATTTTGGTGGTTAAGATACACCCGCTGGTATACAATCACTAAAAAAAGTCGATTAAATAATGGAAGAAATTGAGAAAGATGTGCATTGCCACACAGTTATCAACCATTTTAAAACAAACTCGATGTTTGGGTGACATATGAACTAACGATAAATAATTGAATTGAATCGAATTTCCATTTGCGATTCATTGCTAAAATTGAAAGAAAACAAACCTTTTCAAAGGCGAATGATTATTGGCGATGAAGAGTGGTTATTTACGACCAAAATGTACGAAAAAGATCATGAATGGAGCATTGTAAAGCTTTGTAGCCAGTGGCGGACAGGTATAGAAGGGAAATGCTGTATGTATAGTGGGTTTGGGAGGGAATTTTTTATTATGAATTTTTCTTCTTTTCTTCTTGTCCTGCTTAGGCTCCAAGTAGCCTCCATAAACTTTCTCCACCTTTCTGTGTTCGCCGAAATCGGCTTTATCTACTTCCAGCTTCTGAGAGAATTTTAAATTTCTACATTTATTGTCCAACCCCATGTTGTTCTTGTTACAGTCCAATGTCTTTTTGAAAAGTTCACCTAATGGTTTTCGTAGCGTGTGACCAATCAACTTCCATTTGCGATAGCAAACTTAGATTGTTACTAACTCCTTATTGCAACTGAGCAAAAGCTCTTAGCTTGCGATAATTCATAACCACCATATTCTCAATATATATCTCAGACAGTGGTTTACCATTGTCCATTCATCAGCCAGGTTTCAGTGCCTTACAGTAAGGTGGACTCCACATTTTATGTGCATATTAGCAATTGTGTGGTCGCGAAAAAAGCTGTTTATTACTACACCTTTCTTAATTGAGCAAAAATAGCTTTAGCCTTGTTGATCCACATCTGAAACAGCTCCCCCATCGGGTGTGTTTGGGCAGCCTAATAACAGAAGCTTTTCGAGCGATCTATGTTCTCGTTCTCGATGCAGAAGTTGTATTACGAAATGATATCAAAGAGATGTTGTCGGCGTAGGCGAGGTCTTCGAGAAGTTTACAGACGTCTTATTGAATGTCGCGTTTATGATCATTCAACGGCTAAGAAAGAACTTCACAGAGAATGATAAAAAACAATATGGGTAGCAAACGACAAGCCTGCCTGAGAAAAATGTTTTCAAAATTAGTAGTTAACAACAGTTTTGTAAGAACCTTTCTCTTCATTCCATATTTGCACAATCAAGGTATATAACATCTTCGCTATATGCGCCGGGTCCACTTATGAGCTTATATGGGGTAGGACATCTATCGATTCATTTGAACCATTCATTTTATTCTGTCACAAAATTCTCCACTGAACGAAATGAATCGATTTACGCTTGAGCGTAAAACAGAAATTGGAAAAAAATTAAAAATGCCGATATACGACCTGATACACTCGAAAAAGTTCTCGAAAATTAGTTCGATTGAATGTAGTACTGTGAGGCCAGCCGCGGCAGCCATATGAATGAAATAATATTTTATTTCTAATCGGAACAATTGTACTTCACAACAAAAAAATAAATTTGGCAAAATTTCAAACCGTTTTTGTTTATTTCATTTTAAAATTTAAACTTTTAAGTGGCCCAACCTGGTTAATTGATTGTCTCTGAGCTCCGCTGTAGACCATTAACGGGCACAATTGACCAACAGAAGAGTTTTTGTGTTCCATCATGATAACGCCTACCTACCACACACATCTTTGATAACTCGTTAGAAACTGAGATAGCTTGGCTGGAAAGTTTTGATGTATCTACCTTACAGCCTAAGTCTTTAAACTTTTATTTGTTTCGATCTCTGTAAAGCGCTTCTCATGTTGTAAATTTAAATTCCGTATACTCCTGCAAAATTCCCAAAAACTCACCTAATTTTTGTATCTAAATACATAATTCACCACACTGGAGAAGTACAATTTTATAAGTTTTTTACCACTGATAGCAAAGTAGCAAGCGAAGTTACCTCGTTCCTTCTTTAAACAAAAAGTATTAGGAAATGCTAGAAATCCATTTAAAATTACAATGTCTGCAACTTGTTATGTAGCCTTAACGATAGTATTCTAAAATGTATGTTAAAAGAATCCTGTTGAGATATTTTAGATTTTATTCCAATTAAAAATAATAAATATTTAATTGCTTTTGACCACTGTTCTTTTGCTTTAGTCAACACTCTGTTGCTCTTTTAAAGGCTACTGTTGCCAATTTTGTTATAACAGTTGAGCTAAAATGCAAAAACAAAAGGGAATATGGTAATTTTGTTGTTGCTATTATTGTAACCGTGTACTTGAGTTTTCGTGTTTTTTTATTTTTTTATTTTTTTCATTGCTTAACTCTGGCTGAACATACGAATTCTTATTATTGTTTTCATTACTTCTTTTAACCCATCACTCCATGTAACTGCCATTGTACGTCTGCTGTTCCTTTCTATTGTCTAAGAAGTATGTGTATGTGTGTGTTTGTGTGTGTGTATGCGTGTGTAGTTAAGGACTTGCAAATTACCATTTAACAAATGCATTTTATTATACCTTTTAAAATTGCATACAAATGAATTATTGCCAATTTCAATGTAAAACGACTTCGACGTCATTTAACCGGCATAATAACAGCGGTTTTTTTCAAACCATCAAACTACTTAAACACTGCAAACGACTTACGTTTTAATAGAGAGTAAAACGCCACAACAGCGTTTAGGGGGCACATTTACTGTATACCCTACTTAAGATAAAAAACTGCGGTTACCGCAACTGTTCGTTTAAATAATTAGAATTTATGAATTATTATTTTTACGTTTATTATTATTCTCGACTCGCATATTTTGTTCATGTTCTAGAAACTCAACATCTTGTTTCAATTACTTGGCTGCTGTCTAGAAAATATTTTGCCTTTTTTGCGCATTTTTTTGGGATATAAAAGATTATTTATGGGTGATTCCTTTTTTAATGGTTACAAGTGAGGAAATAATGTTTCTTTTTAAGAGACGGTTGACGGAAATTTTAGTATAATTAAAACTGGTGTTTTAATCTTATTAAAGGTGTGCTTAAAAGGAAATAATAATTTTTGGCGTCTGAAGGACTAATTCTAAACAGAATAAGTATGTCATGAAGAAATTTCAATTTTTTTATGCCGTTTCTTTAATTTCATTTGAGTTCAACAACTCTTGAACAATTAGGTATCAACATAACTCGTGACATTAAGAAAAAAAATTAAAAAAATTTGTCAATTATAAGATGGTCAGTATATAAAAGTATATACTTCTTCAAAAACATAAGTGCCAAGAATTTTCTATTCTTTTCATACTGAAGAATTTTTTTTTTTTTTAATTAATTAGCCAATAGAAAGTCAGTGCTGTTATAAATTGTTATATTTAATTAATTTATATTTTATTTTATTATTTTATTTTTTAACTTTATCAGTATACATTGTACAATAGAGATGCAAATTATCGATAGTCGGCACACTCGATATTTTCGATAGCTTGCAAAAAAAAAACTACGATGATAAACATCAAACAAATGATCAGGAAAAAACGCCACCTACTGGTGGCACCACTAAGTTAAAATTACCACCACCACTTAGCAAGGATCTTCACTACTAGACCATCATATGGAGGAGGTTACAGTGAATTAATCATCTAGTTAGCGTGTAATATAAACTTGATTAATGAAACTGAACAAAGCAGTGAATGCTTTGTGGAAAGACAATATACTTCTTACAGGAATGAAAAAAAGTAAACGATATAGCATCAGAAAAAGAGTCAAATCCAGCTATGGTAAGCTCTCTTTCTGCATTCTGTTTTCTATACATAAACCCGAAGTTTGAAAGATATGTCGTGATTCTGATATAGATAGATAGTTGAATTCCTTGTCATACATTCCAAAAGGTAGTTGGCATTGATTGAAAACATCATTGCAGATGTACATTGGAAGACGCCGACGGACTTTGCTGTTGAAAAAACCGACAAGCGGGCGTCGCGTGCTACGTATGGATGATATTTTATTAGCGACACGGAAATATCATTCATATGTGGGTACTTAGGTTGGAATGTGATCCTACCTGACTTTAATAAACTAAATTGTTTTTGAATTACTCGAATACATGTCAAAAAAGCTAACCTAAAAAACTGTAAGCAACACTGGACTCACTGTACTCTAATTAATATTACCCGCCGAGTACAGTAATATAAAAAAGGTAAAACATGTTCGTCCCAGTAATATGAAAATCTTGTCGATAAGCATTAGTTAAGGTTAAAATTGGTTCATATGTAAGACCAGAATACATACAATATATAAGTATTCTTCATTACTTTATATGTCATGCTGAATTTATTTTAAAATTTAATCCATATAACTTTTGAGTCGTGAAACAAATTTATTAGCATACATTTTTATTTGAAATATGCTTAAGTGTAAACTGTTGCTAAGTTTTAACACTCCAGATAAGTAAATAATTATAAGACATGATTCGAAATTCAGTGCAAAAAAATTATACACTTTTACACCTTCTAATTTTGGTCTAGTGGAAGTTAGTAAATTTGAAGGTAAATTTTGTTACAATTTCTCCTAAGCAATAATATGTACTTGTAACTAATCTGCTTAAAGTTTTCAATTATTATAGTTTAGAGTTTGACATTTCACATAGATACATACATAAATCACAATTGATCAAAAAGAGGAAAATTTCAGTATGGTGACAAACTGTTTGCGGTTACATTTAAAGAGAATTTGAAAGTATGAATACATCATAGGAAGCAAAAAAAAATAATACCTTTTTTATGGAAATATAGGATAAATTTCTATTTCAACTTCTGTATTAACTCATAATAGTACCTTTTTGGTACTAAAAATGGTCTCAAAGGTGGTTTACGCGATGCAAGAGTAATCGGAACACGTTGAAATTTTTAAAGTAGATATTGATGTTGTTCGTTGACTTCTTTCAAAAGGTGAAAATTAAAAAAATTTGAGTTAATACCCTCTTGTTGATCAAGTGCGAAATGTGTACCAGGTGTACCGGTATGAAATGAGCACTTTTTTTAATAAAATACTAATTTTTAATGGTAAATTAAAAAAAAATATTTTATTTAAAGTATTAACCATTACTGGCTACACATTTTTCCCATTTTTCAGGCAATTTGTGGACTTAATGCCTATTAAATGGTTTGTCTTTTGAAGCAAACCATTTATTCACTCAATTTCCGACTTCCTCGTAGGAATCGTAAGTGCTGCCCAATATGTGTCCCATCGATGAAAACAAACAATAGCAGCAGGTGCATTATCATGTTGCAAAATTATCTTGCCGTGTCTTGTGAACCATTTTGGTCATTTTTCGATCAGTGCATGGTTAAAGTTGATAATTTGCTGTCGGTAGCTATCGGTTAAACGGCTTCGGAAGGTTTTAGAAGCTAGTGGTACGCCACACCATTCTGATCCCACCAGACACACATTGTCTTCCTGCCGAATCGAACTGGTTTTGCAACCGAAGTTGTTGGTTGTCGAAATATAATGCCTAGACAAGCACTCGATGCGATTCTGCAGCACTTTTCTTCAAATGAAAACAAAACATCATCATATTCTGGTACAAATTCGCCATCTTTAACACTATGAAAAATATGATGTTGGTTGTTCACTGATTTGATGTATACTGAATATGTTTGTCAGATGAGATTGCCAACACACAAAAAAAATTAGGCTCGTTCACAATAAATATTCCCTATGGAGACATTTGTAACATGACGGTCAGTTCATACCGGTGCACCTGGTAAGTAATGACCTGTTTTTTTATAATTCACTTATTCATTCGTAGTTCAACCTCAATTATGAGCCGAATTATATAATTCACGATACAAAATTTTAAAATCGAATTATCCAAATTATAAATTGTTTAATTGTAATCACCTTAAGAATATCTAAAACATCATTTTGATTTTAAATTTTTATTGGAAATGTGTCCTCTCAAAATTTGTTTGTTTAATTTCCTAAAATTTCATTTCCTTTTTTTAAAATCACAATTTACTGGCAAATAACATAATAATAAATAACAATAGCAAGAAATATATGAAAAATAATCAAAATGAATTACAAAAATGTCATGTGAACGGCATAATTCGTATAGGTAATTCCTATAAGTAATTCAAACAATCACTAACCACTACAAACACACATTTCCAAGTTTTCTCTTTAAGTTCTATATAAACAGTATTTTATATATTTTATTTTAAACAACCTCTTCATTTGCAGTTTTCATAAATATAAATTCTAACAAATTAACTTAATTGAGTGGCTGTTGAAATTTTTATTGTTTTGTGTGTGTTTTGCTGCAAAAAGAAATCAGCAAAATCCGCATTTACTCGTTGTACACGTTCATAAGGAAAAGAAATATAAAAATAAAACTATTTTTATGCATAAAATGATCAAATTTAATTACATTTACAAGATAGTAAATGAAAATAAAAAAATATTATTAAAAAAAAACAAAAACATTAACACATGGCCATACAAAGCCTTTTTCACACAGCAGAGATAGTGGCTTACAAACGCATTTACTTACTTACTTAAACGCTGGGTAGTGTTAGCCATGCATACACACAAAAGAGCTTACAATTAGGCAGACATGAATATTTTGGCAGACACCAGGGAGACCCTGCCATAAACACATTAAAAGTAAAGAGAAGATCCTTTTCTATCCATATCCTGTGCATCCTGTGTATGCGAGTAAAAAATATTATTCCCATACTCTTTTTCTTTTTTCTGGAAAATTGGGTTCTGGTTATTCTTTGGTTGTTTGTTTTTTTGCTGTTATTGTTTTCTTGGCTTTGTTGTTGTTATTGTTTAAATGTATAACATAAAAGTAATAATTATTATTATGTTTTTTTAGTATTGTTGTAGCTATTGTTGTACTGCTTCAGCTTTTTTGTATTATTTTGTGTGTAACGCTTATTATTACGATTATATGGTGTGAAAAACAACAATTGTTTGTTAAAAAAAATAAATAAAATAAAAATTGCGGTAATAAAAGCATAAACGCATATCTTCTATGATTGTTGTTACCATGTTGTTGGATTTTTTTTATCCAGACATAGCATAGCTTAAAATAGAACAAAAACTTTTGAGTCTTGGGATAATGTTTATGCCAAGCGTAGGTGAATTCTAAACCATTCAACTTGTTTAGTATATAAAATATTTTTATTTTTTTATTTTATTTTAAGAAAAACCCTAAATATTAGTACAATACATACATCGCAGAAAGCATAAAACCAAAAATTAATGCCGCTTTTAAAGAGAATTTACGGCATAAGCGCATAAATTACTTAATTTTCTCATTATTACGTATTAGGATTAGGTCATAAAAAGTTTATTGCCTCTAGATGATGTTGGTACAGCATTTATTTCGTTGTGTCAAATGAACACATGTTTGGAATTTGACATTAAAAAAAAATACTTCTTGATCAAAAAGTTTCCGGAATAACTCTCGTGTGGCGGTCCCATCGTTCCGATTTGAGAATTTTTTTTTTTTTTTTGTTATGTTGGTATATCTGTTGTTTATTTTCCCGCCTAATCTTAGCGTCATAGCTTGACATTTGCAAAAGCTACGTAGCCGTGAGTACATCTATCTTTATGTGCGTAGGCGATTTTTTAAAATTTTTACCGTGTAGAGGTCTCAGTAGATATGATGTGTGAGGCCGAATCCAATCCTACATTAATCAAAAGGATCATTAGTGGTGACGAGTCGTGGGTTTACGAGTACGACACGCAATCCAGACATCAGGTAAGTGAATGGCGTTACCAAATGAGCCGGGACCAAAAAATCGTCTTTTTCAGTCGAAAAAGAAGGTAATGCTCATGGTTTTCATGGATTGCAACGATCTAATGCATATTTAGGCGTTATGAGGCGTTTGCGTAAAGCAATTCGCTGAAAGAAACCAAATTGTGGGCAGAAAACTCCTGGATTTTGTACGATGATAACGCACCGCCGCACAGTGCCATCAGTATTCGAAATTGTTTGACGAAAGATGCGACCGAATTCACCTGATTTGCCTCCCTGTCACTTCCTTCTGTTCAAACGAACTAAAAAACCATAACGGGAAACGCGTTCCTTCTTTCATTTGAAGAAAACGGCTGCTGAAAGTTATCGATTGTTGGTAGAAGCTTACGGTCAACATGCACAAACTCAATAAGTTTGTCAACAATGGTTTGCGCGGTTAAAAAGTAGTGATTTCGACACAGAAGGACAGGCCTGGTCAGACGAAAAAGTTTAAAGATGAGGAATTGGAAGCATTAATCTAAGAAAATTGTTGTCAAACATAAGAAGGACTCGCATTATCATTGAGATTTCCCCACGTTTAAAAGCATTGGATTTCATTCTAAAGCAAGGAAATTGGGTCCCATGTGATTATATGCCAAGAGACGTTGAAAGGCGATTTTGCATGTCGGAATTGATGGTTGAACTCTACAAAAAGTCGTAACTTTTGCATCGTAATGTTATTGATGATGAAAAATGGATATATTACGATAACTGCAAACATAAAAAATCATATGTAAAGCCAGGCCAACCAGCCGAATATTAATGTCGCCCAGGTAACGCCTTACTGAAACATGCTTCACTTCAGAGCAGGGTATCAGAAATTGGCTTGATTCGTTATTTACCTCTAAGCCGGAGCAGAGCTTTTGGCGCGGAATCCATATGCTACCAGAAAGATAGGAAAGAGAAATAGCTAATGATGGAAAATACTTTTGTTTTTATAATTGCATCTTTCAAGCAAAAATAATTCACATTATTAACTTGCATAGCCAATATAATAAAAAAGAACAAAAAAATCCAATAAAAACATTCTAAATTATTTGCGAATATTGTGTGATGAGAGAAAATTCTGAACATTATAGTCTTATTTTGCTTTTCCATTATAATAAAGGTAGGAATACGTCGCAAGCTGCTCAAGAAAATTGTGAAGTTTACGGAGACGATACTAGAAAACAGGGTTGGAAGCCCAGTGGTAATTAAACCCAACTGGGTTTTATTGGGTATTATATTTTTAAAAAAACCCGGGTGGGTTTTGTATTTAAAGGTTTTCGTAGTTTATTTACAACAAAACTAAATTTTACATATTGGGAGTATAATTATATTCGGTACGTTTTTTTTTTAGCTCAAAAAATAATGTATTAAATATTTTAAAAAAGTAAAAATTTTCAAATCACTGCTAACTTCTTTTTCTCACTTCTGAGCCAATGTGCGAAAACTTCTCGTCTTTTTAATCGATACACTTTGAAGATGATTTTATATTTCTCATGCTAAAAGATATTATATCCGTCGATACAGACAATATTCAGAAGGATCAATGTTTGGAGATAACGGTGGGTGTGGCATTTGATCGTTTCTAACACTTGCTTGGCAACTTTGGCGACGTGAGACCGAGCGTTGTCATGCAAAAGAAAAGCTTTATCTGTCTGTCTCTCTTTTTATTGTATTACGGCCGTTTTACTCATAATGCATGGTTTATACGAAATAATTACAGCCTACTCTGATCACCGAGCTTTAGTACTAAGAGTGCAAAATTGCATTATAAATACTAAAAAATATGTAATTGTACTAAAAACAAAAAATATTGTTGACTTGATTAAAACCCGGTGGGTTGGGTTTTATTTAAAAAATCCGGGTTTTTGTCAACCCTGCTAGAAAAATGGCTTACTCGTCTTCGATCTGATAATTTTGATGTTAAAGATCCTGACCTGATCGACTAATCGCTAAAAAAGTCGATGAAATAATGAAAAAAATTAGGAAAATCGTCACATGAGCACGTGGGTGTTGCTAAGCTTGGGTGCTATTATAAGCAAAAAATATTATTTATATTTATTAAAACCAAGAAGCTAATTCTGTGAATTGTAAAGAAATAGCGCATTAAATGTTTCTGCAGCCTAGTCAAGCGATTAATTCTGATCTCTACCGTCAACAATTAATGAGATTGAAGCAAGCAATTCAATTAAAATGATAAGAATTGATCAGCAGAAAAGGTTGTATTCTGTCATGACAAGGCTAGATAATACACTTCTTAGATGAACCGGAAAAAATTAAGTGAGCTTGACTAAAATTTTTTGTAAAATTACACCTTCAGATTATCATTTGTTTCGACTTCTACAGAACTCTCTGGGTATAAATTTAAATTCCATGTAGAAATTGTTAATTAAGTTTTCGCTCTGAAGAGGCAGAAGATATACACTGATGGAAATCTGAAAACTTTATGTTTTATTTACTATTAACATCGAGCGTTTTGGTTAGACCACCGCTTATTTCACTAGTTTTTAGTCAAAAATTTGGTGACCATACGTCGCTAACGTACACCATTTGTAAACCAATAATGCTTCTACTTATTGAATAAACTTGGGTAAATAAAATATAGTCAGTCAAGGCTATTTTGAAGAGAAAAAAAAAACAGAAATAATACCATTGACCATGATCTCAAATTATCATTTATCAATTAGCCACTTTTTTGCTGTTATACTTTTAATTCTTTCCAACGCATACCTTCCCATTATCAGTTTAACTACCTCTTTATTTTGAATATAAATGAAAAGTTACAGAAAATCTGCTTTTCCACATAAAACATAGAGAAAAATATTTATGCTTTAACATTATTTAAGTTGAAAGACACTTAAAAAAAAAGAAAAAATAAATGTTAAATTTCTTCTACTGCCACCGCAACAGACCGCAATAAACAAAAAGTAATTTTCACAAATTTGCCAACGTATAATCCCCGACAACAGCAGCGAACGAAACAATCCAATGGAATTTATGTAGCGTGATGGCAGAGAATTTTACGCCGCCCAAAACCAGAACCAAAAAAAAATTAAGAAAATAAATAAAATATATAACAAAAATAACAACAACAGTTGCAATTCTTATAAACACATTGCCAACTTGCAACACACAAAGCACTCCCTCCCACAAATTTTTATATAAATCACCCTCCTTTTTGAAGAAGATGAAGAAGAACCATTTCATACAACATGATTGTACTTAGAACTTGAGCAGCTGTTAACCCGGCATTTTACCTCATATTACTAAACAATAGAAAGTCGTTAGCAAAAGTTTATTGTAGTTTTACTTCTAAGCATACCCAAGCCATACCCCTAACCATAACAACTTTTTGCCACTGGTTATTTATAACTTTTGCTATAACTTGGTTAGAAGCTTTCTAACGTGCCATACGTGGTAATAACAGAAGCGATATAGTAAGACACAAAAATCGTTCATGGTATGCCATGATTATTTTATTTATGCAGAGAACACGAGCGACATAGAGGGAAAAAGAGAGAGAGAGTATGTGTATGCAGAGACCCAGGTGTAATGCGTATATGACCCTTCGTACGTGTATCAAGTGGCAATTTCACTTTCAACAGAAGTAACGGCCATTGTCGTTGTCGTAGTTTCCATCACCTTCATCATCGTCATCATCATCATCACTGAAAGTCGTAAAAAGTAACACACGTTTAAAAAATGATATAAATTTTCAGATTCGTAAGAGAATGAAATCATTTAAGAAAATTAAAATGGAAAGTTAATAATGCGCATGTACAATTCTAGCATGACGACGTAATCGAATACATAGATATGTTATTTAGCTTGGAGCACATAATATACATAAAACACCAGCTCTGCTAATACGGCCTATAGAAACTTTTAAAAAACTGTTAGAAGATATAATTTTTTGGTGAATGCAGAAGAACGTAAAGATAGTAAATGGGCTTTATGATTAACAGGCTCAGAAACTGCAAATTAACGATGAGTGCTATAAACCTTTCGATGAGAATAGCTATAGAGGTCATATATATAAGGATATGCTCAAATGAGTACTGCGTTGGTGTAATATTGGATTTCATATAGACGTAGATGGGTCCTTGATAGCACTTCTCATGAAGTCATAGATAGGGCGTAGGAAGGATACCAGAGGTCCTTCATACTAGATCTGAGTAAACTAGTACAGGGAACGTCAATATAAGTGATAGCCTACAAGGAGCGGTCCTATCGCCTCGCCATTAATGTGGGTCTACTTTGGCAGGCATTGACTGCCAGGTCTATACAGACGACATTGTACTGATGGTTAGGGGTAAGTTCGGGGATGCCTTGTGTGAAATCATACAGAGGATGTGGGACAACGTGGTTAAACATTTTCCAGAGAAAAAACCATGATAAAACCATTCGCTAGGAAAAGAAAGCTTCCTAGGTGGAGAAAAATTCAACACCTGGTTGAGGAGTTTTAAATATATTTTTCGTACTTTAATTATTTTTGCTGATATGTGGTTCCAATAGGACGAAAATTTTGATAAAAGACTAATTCACCGTTATTGTCCAATTAATTTTTCACCAAGATTTAACCCCTCTGAATTTTTTCTTTTAGTTATGTGGAGCCACTAGTCTACGTCGATAAACTATCGACACTTGAAAATTCGGTCGCATATACTGCGAACAACTTTTGAAAATTGGTTTACCAGAACCCTCTACACGCCAGATGTGGCGGCCACATAGCCGAAATCATATTTAAACATTAATGCCATAAAATGTTCTATCCAACAAAGCCCATTTTATTAATATTAAAAATATATTTCTTATTTGTGATTTAAACTTTTGTAATTATACAAAAAAAAAACACCCGTTACGAGGACATAGTGGATGAACACGGTGTCCACACACAGTACATTGAAAGCTTTTGATGGATTTATACACATTTATGCACCTGCTATCATGATTTGTTTGAAAACGCCGAACATAGTTTCTTTCTCTGCCTTAGATTTTATTCTAAAATGAAGTACGTCCAAAAATAGTATTGACTTAAAAGTAAGCAACAATATCCATCTGATGATAATAAGTCAAAGGGTCATATTATGCATTATCTGAATCTTTTGCTTCTAAAACTCTGAAATATTAAAATTGTTGTAATGATGGTTATCCATCCCAGTGAAGAAATATTTGATGGTACCATCGCAACTACTGCAGCTATATTTGGGATGTCTTAATTCGCTCTCTCATTCCTAATTAAACTCTTAGCTACGAGCCAAATTACGGAATTCCCAATATAAAGTTTTAGAATTAAATCGCCTAAATTGTAAGTATTGTAGTTTAGTTTCAATTAAACTTTGGATTACTAAAAATATCAGTGTATTAAGTTTGTTCATTTTATTTCTTTATATTTTATCAATTTTTAAAACATATTTTACTGAATAATAAATAAACAAAGTAATTCGTATATGTAATTAAAAAAGCACTTCTTAAAGGCGCGAGAACTTATTCTGAAGATATTGCCTACTTTCGTGACTAAAATTTTTAAATCTTAAGGATTGTATTTACTTAAGGAGTACATTCTTTCTCACACCTGCCTGCTAGCCTTTTCTCGTAGAATTGTTGTTGTAAATGTTGAGAAGTCTACTTAAATTTCTGGGTTGCAAAAATAACAAAAACTGTCGCGACATCATTTATTATCGTTTTCTTTTGCAGTAAAATGATATTAACGACTTTTCTACGCAATTGGTGTTAGAAAAGGTTTCTTAGGTTTGCTCGTAAAGCCAAAAGTTTCATTTTAGTTTTACTTTTTTTGTTTTTTTTTGTTTTTTTTTTTTTTTTTTTTTTTTGACGACAATAAGTAAAAGTAAGAATACTTTTAAATACTCGTATGTATTAAATGCAAGTGTGAATTTTATTTAAAGTTTTACAGAAGACATACAGACCATTTTATAAAGCTCAAGAAATAATTTCGAAATGTACATTCTTTTTACAGGGTTCTACATTCTAGGGTAAATTATGTTAATCAACTTTTTATACAATAAATTGAATTTTTATTTATCTTTAGTAACAACCATTGTTGCCATATTTTCTTTAAGGAAAACGGAAAATTTAGAAGAAAAAACTGGTTTTGAAATAAATAAAACTGCACATACTTAAAAAAGCAAATATAATATATGTACAGTGTGGGAAAATTTGAGGTTAGGAAGTAAATTGGCTGTAAAATGGGCTATCGATTTGATACATATTTAGTAAGAAATTGGTAAATTTTAACTATGCAACGCTACACTCTTGAACAACGAATTTTAATTGTGAAAATTTACTATCAAAATGGTGAAAATTTTACTGTATCACTTCGTAAAATTCAAGCAGCTTTTTTCCAACCCATTTTTGATTAGACGGTTATGTATACAAACAAAATTTTCGCATATGGAACTCACAAAATCCACAAGCGGTCCTCGAAAACCATTACATCCTATGAGAGTGGCCCGTATTTTTTCGAAAATGAAATGCCGTCACTGTGAATTCTCTTCGCTACCAAGTAATGATAACCAATTTTTGTGGCTGCAATTGGCTAATGTTGACATCAGTGACCTTTGGTTTAACAGCAGAAGCCCCAAGCCACACAGATAGCCAAGCAATTCAGTTATTGCATGAGAAATTTCTCGCTCGCGTAATTTCTCGATATGGTGATGTCCATTGGCCGTTCTCGTTATTGTGATTTAACGACGCTGGATTATTTTCTCTGGGGCCATTTGAAAGACCGGGTTTACGTGAACAAGCAACTGACACTCTGAAAGTTAAAATTCTACGCTGCATTTTGCAAAGCTTTGTTGCAAAATGTGGTTCAAAATTTTGTGAAAAGAGCGAACGTCTATCGACTTGTTGAAGGTAGACATTTGCCATACATCATATTACATTAATAATTCCCATATTTCTATTTTATATTGGTATGAACAAAACTAAATTTGTGCAAAAAATGTGTTTTTAAGCCGATTTACTTCCTAACTCAAATTTGTTCACCCTTTATAAGCCAAATTACTTTAAACTCTCGATAATCAAGAAAGGTATTTGAAATATAATTAAAGCCACTATTTGACTGAATGTATTTTACATGTGTATGTACCTTCAAATTTTCTATGTGTAAAAGTTGTACACATCATCTGATACATATTGTCACTAAAATAAAAATACAACACTGTATTGTATGATTTGCGTATATTTTGTGTCACCTTGTCAATTTGGCAGCACTGCTACATCGACCATCTTTATGTTACATTTGAATTAACGGATATGATATTTCCGGAACTTTCCAAACTGTAGGCAATTAGGTATATAAAGGGGCTGCTTTACCTACACGTCACGTTATCATTTGGCTGTCAATAAAGAAAGTTGTGTTAAAGCAGAAATAAAAGTGATGTATAAACGAATATTAAGTGTTATATTAAGACAAACAGTATAAAAGTTATAGGGAAGTGAAAAAAGAAACTGTAAAACAATAAAAATAGCGGTGTTTATTTTATTTTAACACAATTCAAACGAACTCAAACGTTTTAAAAATCTTAAAATGTAACAATATGCATACATATGTATTCTTTTCGATTAGAGCATGCTGTGTTTTCACATGACAGACATAAACAAAACAGGTCTTTTGTTTTGAAATAAAATTGTTGGAAAAAAATAATTTGTACAAAATTTGTACATCCACATGGAATTACATATACACAAAAAAATTAAGAGTACATATGTAAAATACATGTCGCCTGATAGCGGCTTAAGTGAATTAATAAGAAAAAATATTAAAATTTTTTCTGATATGCTTTTATTCAATTTCATTCGATTTTGGTTTACATACCGGATAATGTATTCCATAGTGTATTTCTTATTCAAGCCTAAAAACAAATATATGATGTGACAAACGTGGCACCCTGCGCGTAAACCGCTTAAAGTACGCTGAATACATTGGTGCTAACCACATTTTTGAGTTAGCTCTTGTTTTCGAGATATACCGTTATTTCAAAAAGAAGGAGCTTGTTCAACATATATTCGCGTTTCTCAAAAACGGTTTAGTTCGTTGAACAAAATAAAAAACCCAAATTCCGCAATAAAATTATCTTTAAGGCCAAAACTTTTTTAATATACAATATTTTATCAGTGAAGCAGATATATCACTCATAAGTACTTACTTACGTAATATGTAATGTGATGCCACTGTTATTTTGCCACTGTTATATTTTGAAACGACTGTGCAGAAAAACGGTACTTTCTTAGACCTAAATCTGAGTATCGCACACTGTGTGAATTCTTTGTGAATTCTGTGTGAATTGTAATGAAAATAATAAAATTGAAAGTAAAAAACTAAAATGCTAAAACCGTTAAATCTGCTTAATTTACAGAAAAACTTATTATTCAAAAAAAAAAAAAAACTTCAAACCTTCTTAACGTTAAAAAACTGCAAAACACAGATAAATTTGCACATTTGACAACGCTAGTAATAATTCATAAGAAAAATCTTATTTTAAATAACATTTTATGACTTTCATTAAGAAACTTATTGGTGTATTGCTTTACGTCGATGTCTTTTAAATGAACTAAATTATTGGCAAATGATTGCCACCCTCTTTCAAGCGCAGACCCTCATCAGTTTCAATCTAAAATCCCATGTTTAAATAAACTCACTCTCTGCGTAAGACTTCAATTTAAACCTCTATTATTAAATAATTTTTTATGAAGATTAATTTAACATTAATTTGCATATCCGATCGATGGATGATGATGAAATGAAAAAGCAAAAAAAGGCAAAATAACTGCTTTTTTTCTGGTGTAGTAAGTAAACGGAAATATATATACGAAAACCATCAACATGATAAATATTTTTCAAATGAACAAACAGCCAGAGCAGCAACAAAACACCAATATTGACAATGTCTAACAAAAATTACAAAAAAGAAAAAAAAATAAATCCCCCAAGTCTTAGATATGAAGTGCGTTACAATACAAAAATAACCAAAAAAAACACTGACTCGTGCTTAGAGCCTGTTAAATAAATGAAAATTGTATTAAAAGCGGAAATTATTTTAAAATCACAAATAATGATGATGATTGCGATAACATTACCTTACAGCGTTACAAAAATCATGACATCCCAAAAGACCTTAAAATGTGCCATCACATCACACCCCACCATTACAGCCAGAGTTGGAGGTATACAATTGTATGTTATGCGATACGTTCGTTGAAATGTTTATCACAAATCAATGCTGCTGTTAACTTAAAGCAAATGTCAGAAATAAAAAAAAAAAATGAAAAATATAAACAAAAAATAAATTTATTTTTTAAATAAAAAAAAGAAAACGTTACGGTAAGTGGCTCATTTAAATGAACAACACGTACGCCATATGTTTGGACCATTAAAGATAAGCAGCAGTGGCAGTAGAAGTAACAACGAATTTTCCAAAAAAGAAAGATAAGAGAAAGAAGAAATTATTGGTTCTTTGCTATTTCTAAAATATATTGCAAATTTTTTAGCAAAATAATAAAAAAATGTAAAGCAGACGCCGGCGAAAAATTTCTAAAAATATAACAGAGTTTTTTTCTAGCAGGTGTTATATAAATCTTAACATCTTTTATCCATCCAGCTAATAAATATGAAAAGAGTAAGACCCAATGTGCAACCATGTCTATAATATCATGTTTAAGTCCTTACAATTCCTGACCACCTTCCTTCCTTATTCTTAAATTGAGTCGGAGAGGTCCAACTAGTCATGGCATTACGACCTAGAAAAATCTATTGCGCCAAACACTTCGGGAACAAACCCGCGCAATAGCCGACGGCGGTAGAAATCCCACAAGTCAGTACCCCTAGGCGGATGACTGTCCGATCAGTCTAGAAGCGGAACTGGAGGCAATTTATGAATTAATGCATTTGCCGAAGGCATGGAAATATGCTCGCGTTGTGCTGCATCTTAAGTCTCCTGGTAAAGTGAGGAGTAGTCCTCGCTCTTATCGGGGCATCAGTCTCTTGCCAATATTTGCAAAAGTGCTGGAATGAGGAATGGTGTACAGTCTTAGCAAATGCTACAGGGAGGGCACTTCATGTCACCAGTTTGGTTTTAAGGAAGGCAACTGTGTTGAAGACGCCACGTTGATCAAAAAGTCCTCGAAATAATTCACGTGTGGCGGTCCCATCGTTCCGATTTGAATTTTTTTTTTTTTTTTTTTGTTAAGTTGGTAAATCTGTTTTTCATATTCCCTCTAAATCTTTACATCATAGCTTGATATTTGGATGGATTTAAATTTGCAACAACGAACTTGAATTGTTAAGATGAAAGTATGAGATTGGCCTTTTTTAGATTTTAAGGGCACCTTAGATTATCTTTTGTGAGATAATGTGCTGCGAAGGCTGACTGAACTCGGCTGCCGTGAGTTTAACATATGACATAAGTATTGCGAGGAAAGGAAAGCTTGTGTTGTTGGATCCAATAAAATGGTGTAATTGGAGGTCGTTAGTGGTTGTCCGCAGGGTCCATCTTTTTTTCATTTATTTGGAACCTCACGATGCATACTCTGTTAAGGCAAACTGTGTGCGAATGCGGATGACTTGCTCATTCTGATCGAAGGCTTATCTCTGCTCAGCTGTAGAGAATGAGTGTTCAGGCCATTCGTATCGCTTGTGAGGGTGATGCAGTGGTTGGTGTTGATATCGTGGTGGACAAGACGCTGACGATGTTGCTCAAGGGCACATTGGCATTCAGGCGACCCCCACTCATAAGAATTTATAATAATAGCAGTCGCTATGTGACTCAGGTCAGGTATAGTCATGAAATAGTTATGGGAGAGCGGATGAGCTTCCATGTTCATCTCATGCATGTTAGGCAAAAGTTGATGGCAATTGTTAGAAAGGTTAGACGCATACTGAGAAGTATATAATTGCTTGTTCGTTGCTTATGTCAGCTGTTGGACAGAGCAAGAGCATGTATTCCAGTGTGTGTCAAACTGTTTCTACCGACGCTTTGAATGTGTTTGTTTGTACAAAGCCACTTGACTTTTAGGTAATATGTCCCAGCATTGCCTACAGAATCTAGAAATAATTGTCACTTCGAATGCATGACTGGCTTTCTGCTTCCGATCTTGACAAGGGTAGATATAAGCATAAGGCCCATTTGCAGGGGTGCCTTATAGATAGGGGGCAGACAAGATGGACGAACACTAACAATGGACAATATATGACTTTATACCGGACTTGACGTTAGTACAGGAACACCCAGACTTCGGCTTCGGCCAGACTGAATCTACGTACTGCAGGTATGGGTTGGGAAATGTGAACTGGAGGCATGTACTGACTACATGCCCAGACTATGCTGACATTAGGAACTTAGTTAGTATGGGTATTGCTTATACCGGGGCGGCTGGTGTTTGCTGGGCGATAGGAATTTTTGGTGGTTGGGCGCTTTTGCGCTTGCTATATTTAAGAGGAAAAGGTAGTAGGATTTGGTTGTTTGGTTAGTTTGCAGCCTGTGGCGAACGTAGTTGTGGCTTATAACCAAATCACGGGAAGAGCTATGCTGGCTCGGTGTGGAGTTACATTCTTAACCGGGTGCCGTGATCCATGATCGGTAAAATTTTAAATTGTCTCCGACACTTCACCAAGGTGGAAGGCATGTCCAAATTTTAATCATAGGTGGGTGCATTGGCGGACGCATAGTGTGTTCACTCGTGCATTGGCACCGTGGGGTAAAGCCCTAGGACAGGCCCTCACGCTAAGCAACCGACTTATTGTACCTTGTTTAAGAAGACAACAATATCTCCAATGGTTAGCAGACGAACCTATTCAGATCCAATAAAGGCTCTTCATAAAAGTTCGCGTCCTAATATTTGCCAAAGCAACAATTTCACAGAGAATATGCTCCGACGTCTCCTCTTTTCGTTATGCAGGTGATACTCCGAATCAGGTTTCACATTGAGGCTGAAGCGATGATATTTAAGATAGTAATGGCCTGTCCGGAAGCCAGTAGGTCTCAAGATATAGTTGTCTTCCCGACAACACCGCAGTAACCCAGTCCAGAGCAAAATCTGGCCCTATATTGATCAATCAGTCCTTACAGTTAATACCTAGCCTACATCTAATAACCTTGGATTCTTAAAGACCCAAAGCGGCTGCTATCTTTGCAAGTTCATTAGCTAATATGCCCAATTCCAGGAATCTATTTAAAGGTAAGCGTCGAATGTTTTGCTATTTCATACAGAGCCACTTAGCATTTATGGCATCTTATGGGATGTTATGACCGCTTTGCTAGCAACAAATATGCAGATAATCCTGTTAAATATCTGATAATACTGAATTTTTCTCCACTACCTCCTTTCCGAGCATTTTTTTCCCGTCACTCCTCTAGAGCATATTGGCTTTCCAAAAACATCCATTACTTTGTTTCAATTTCTTTAGTCAATTTGTTCTAAGCTAAGTAATGATTAATCCACTGTAGCTTTCTCCTTATGATTTTGCATAGGGTTGAAGATTCTTGCTAATTGGTGGTGATCTTTACTTTAGAATTGTAAACTGATCATTCGCCAGAGGTTTGTGGGAAAGTTAGCTGCGCCTCTTTAGTACTTTCTTCTCTTTATTAAAAATGCAAGACCACAATTAAATTTTTCTTCATCATGTCCTCTGCTGGAGCTCGAACCTGGTATATATTGCTATGCGTGCGCTCTAACCACTACACTACGCCACCACCTATTGCACAAAGTTACTTTACTTTCTATCAAATTATTTGTAATCAGTTATAGTTTTTCAGCTAAACAGATGACAGTTGTACTCTAGCAAGCCCTTAGATGATGATGATAGTGCTGGCATCTATTGTTAGCTAGAAGCTACGCCCCCCGTGTATTTCGTGTAGTTGTGGAAAACCTTGCTTATCAATTATTCCTACTTTTTTCTCCAAAAGGTGAAACAGTAACACCTACAGTTAAAGCACCATGTTTTTCAAAAAGTTAAAATCCCCCAAAAAAAATCTTTAACAAAATATTGATTCTACATAAACATGTGAAAGAGCCTGAAAAATACAAAAAGCAAAACGGAAAAAAAATCACTTGAAAATTTTTCTTTGTTCAAGAAAATAATAGACGAGAATTCGGCAATAAATTAAACATAGATACTCCTCCCCCCATTCAGATTAATAAATATGCAAAACCTTCAGTGAAAAACAAAGAAAACAACAACAGCCAACAAAATTCCAGCCTTTGCCTGTTCGACAAAATCAAGGTAATAATGAGTTGGAAAGATTTAAGGGTGGCATGAAATAATTCTCTGCCATTTATATATTTTTTAAAAATTTTTTTAGATTTTATTTTCCTTTCAATGCTATATCATCCATGTCGTCAACACTGTTGTTGTTTGGAACACATTGAAATCAACACTTTTTTGAGGTGTATGACACTCGAACTTTGGGTGTCTGTTTGACACCAAACAATTTCAAAGAGTTTTTTTTGTATTTTTTTTTTTTTTTTTTTTTTTTTGGTATTTAAAGAATATTGCAGGTTATCAATAACCGGAAATATTGTCTGGATATACAGACAATATGAAACACATACAGCTACTACTGATGCTGCTGCTGCTGTCTGTTGTGGTGCCTTGAAAAGACAAACTTTGAAGCCTGATGGGGTGAAGTAATTTGTTTAGGGGTATTTATCAATTTAGACTTAAATGTAGAAAAAATATATATGCATTTATAAAAATAAAATGCAATTTTTCTTTATAATTTCTCTTCAATGCACAAACAGAAAAAAAATAGAAAAAATTAAATAAAAATAGAAAAAATTAAATTTTAGAAGGTGTGCTTACATGGCACTAAATAATTGGTGGTCATACCTGCCGGATGGTCGAACACTTTCTCTATTTGCCCAGTCCTTCTAAGCCATCGCTATGGTGTTTCAGTAGATGGTCACGGATGAACTTCTCAGGTACCTCAATCTTACCACCTGGAAATGAACGATACGTGATGTGACTATGAGTGATTCGGTATTACTCAAAAAAGTGACTCAGGTTACTACCTGACATTCTTATTGAACGGCCAGTCAACTAGATCAAATTAAATCAATTGATTATATAAAAAGTATATAAAATTTTTTGTTACATTTTTACATTCAAGTGTTATTCACTGAATATCATTTTTTATCATAAACGTATATGTATTTGTCAAGATGCTCTGGCAGATTATTCACATATAACGAAAGCAAAATTGGTCCAAAATAGACACTCCCTTTAAAAGTGGTAAACTATGTGACCATGCATTATTCAAAAATACCGATTATGTTCGATTGACAACAAAAGTTGAGCTGACGTGTTCGAAAACCTGAAGAAGTGTTTTAATTTTTTAATTAGCATATCATGATCTACCTTATCAAACACTTTAGAATGGTCCAATAGAACCAAGAAATTAATGTTAACAATTTTCACGCTTCGAGTTAAGCTGATATATGCTCGATACTATAATCGTATTAAATAAGTAAGTGAAGTATGGAAGAATTAAGGGCTAACGAAGTTACATAAATTTCGGATGCAATTGATCACTTCGAACTACATTTGATTTTATCAATCCGCGCGTTGACAACACGTCGTATTGGGTTCTGCAATTAAATTGAAGTGCTTACCGTCCACATCATAGTTTTGATCTAATATATCTAAAGGAAAATTATAAAAATTATAGTTCCCTTGAATTACTGGGATATCAGTAAACATTTTGGTAAGAACGTTTCCATCTTCTTGGCAGTCAATTTTGGCGGTAGCATTACCGACTCCTATTTACCGTATAGTCTTCTAAGTTTGATGATAATTAAGCATCAGCAAGATGTTGTTGACTGCTATGCTATCGACTTCATAAATATTTTGAAAGCAGAAGCAGCAATAAAATTAAGTTTCATTGTCATCTGCTTTATTTGTCATAAAAATATTTTTCTGTGGTGACACTCAAGCTTTTCAAGTCCACTAAGATAAAATCGCTTTTTTAAAATAATACTCAAAAATAAAAAATTTATTAAATTATGTGTTTAAAACTTTTATATTATTAACATATATATTGTTTAATACAATATTTTAATTTTATACAGTTGTTTACTGATAAATAAAAAAAAAACTATTTTTATGTTTATTTTATTTTAAATTTTATATTGTCTTGGTATCACAAATTTTTATTTTGCTGCTTAAAAGAACAGAAATTATTTTATGTCTACGAGTAGCAGCAGCAAAGGTTGCTATCTAGGCTTTTGCTGTGCTGCCTACAAAATAATTGTTTTCATATAAACGTATGTAGTAGAATTTTGACATTTTGCTGTCTGCTGCTTGCTGTCGGTTATGTGTTCAATGTTTAATTGCAGAATCCAATCGTCTTGAATAATATTCATTTTTCCTGGCCATCGAGTATTGTAGTCTAAACTCCGGAGTTTTATATCTCTTCCACCTGCAGTATGCAAAATCTCTTCATTGTGTAGCACCCCGAACAGTATTGGGAAACCATGATTTCCGATCAGGTTTTATTTTCCTGCGCTTAAGAGGAATAGCCAAATCATAAAGATGTCGAATATTGCGCTTCAAAAAAGAAAATTGCTCCTCCTCATATCATCCGAAGTAATCCAACATGAGTATTCACATAAAACCTCAATATCTGAATTCCTAAACTGAAAGTTATTTTATTTTAAAGCACAAAAACTCAAAATATGGCCTAAAAAGGTCTAAAATGCCTTTAAAACTAAAATATGCACAAATATGCTCGATGCCAAAATTCATAAACATTCTCAAAACGGATAAATATCTTACATTTGCATCGATTGCATTCATGAGAAAAAACATGAAATTTAATATTTCTTCTTTCCCTACTAATCAGTTTCGTCCCACAAATATTCGCATATGTATTCTGAAATCGACTTTTCTGGCATTTATGTCCATATAAATTACTTTTATGTAGATGTCCACGAATCTGTGTGCATCGTTACGTCGTTCCCTAAAACTTCTATAAGATTTTAAAAATCCATATATTAATGTTAAATTATTAAGTGGTCATCATTAAATGAAAAGAAGTTTCTTTATGACATCAGAAATCTGTTCTTAAAACTCATATCATACGTAACGTTTTTATTGCATGCACTCTGCTACATTGAATTCTATTCAAATCACTATAATATTAATATTACAAATGTAATACTATGTTTTAACATGAAATTTACATGCAACATAATGATTTTCAACATGCATGCCACCATACGAGTATACCTCTCACTAATATGAGTTCATGCCCGTGTTGTTAGAATAACGCTGTATTGTCATTGGCTAAAGCTACCAGGGAATGTATTTGCTTTTGTAAAGTTCAAATCTACATTTAGACAGAACATGCACAAGTAACAACATTTTGCCATTTGTCATCTATTTCGATTGTTCAAACATTTACCTATAAAATCAAATCCTGTCTCTACAGGTTTTACGAGTTCAATTTTGTGAATTGTTGTTTGTGTGTGTGTAAGAGCTCTTTTTATTTAAAAATTCTTTAACGTTTTGAATTTGTATAAATGTGTGTGTGTTTGTGCTTGTGATGACGTATAGGGATTTTCACTGTCTTCTTCATGTTGTCACCAACGTAATAGCTTTCGCTGTAGTTTGAAGCTGTTGTAGTAGTATGTAGTTGATATAATGCTAGTTCTTATTGCTATTGTTTCTGTTGTATTCCAAATGGAAGTGAAGCAGATAGAAGGAGAAATCTCTTACCATATTGTGTTGGCATTAATGCGTCTTATAGTTTTTCAATGGCTGTATCGTCGTCATCGACATCGTCGTTGTAGTCGTTGTCATAGACATTACCTGCCATCTTACCCTAATGATGTTTTCGTTTATGTTTTAGATTTTTCATTTTATTCACAAACCTGTGGCAAATGTTGAACAGAAGCGAGCGTTGTAAAACATAATTCTTCTTCTTGTTGTTGCTGTTGTTTTTGTTTCCACAGTGTTCAACCATAAATCTTAACTTGTTGGATTTTTGTAAAGACGTTTAGAGCAAAAGTTCGTTTTCGTTATTCACTCGAACTCGTATTGTTTAAATTTCAGATGAAATTGTCATTCGATAATAAATTGCCCAGATATTCAAAACAATTGTGAGGGATTATATGCCGCTTGTTTTGTTTTCTTTATATGAATTTTAGCACAAGAGGGAGGGGGGAGGGAAGAATACATTAAGTATTCCTATTGAAGATTATCAAGAAACAAAAAAAAAGACGTGGTCATGAATAATTGTTTTAAATAGCAGATTGAAAAACTAAAATGATTTTTAGCGAAGTGAAAATTTAAGATTTGGAAATATATTTTTTTTTTTTTTTTTTTTTTGTATTTTAAATGAAATATTTGTAGACGTGAAATAATTATTCAAGTCTTTTGTATGTCATAGTGATGAAAGTAACTTTAAAAAGTTAAAGAAGAACTGATATGCATATTGTGTGCTAGGTTAAGTTAAATATACAGTGGTCAAGGAAACTATTCGACAATTCATTTTAGTTTCTAAATTTTCTTCAGGTGTTGATATAATTAATTATTTTACACGAAATTTCACAGTATTTTCTTATGTTGTAAGTGTATTTAATTTAACGTTACAAATATTGTAACTTTTGCGCAAATTAGAACTATTTGACCTACAAAATTTTCAAAGTATTCGACAATCATCGTTTATTCGTTTCTTTTGCTAATAGATTTGTTTAAAGTTTATATTTTTACTATTATTAGAAGCGTTAGAATTTAGGTTAATAATACAAAACACTTTTTTCATCAATGTTCATATGATCGCAAAGATGGCACGCAATAGAAAACAGACCTCTGTCGATGTAAGAAATTTTATAATCCATTACTTTAAATTGGAAAAATATGAAAAAGGCATATCAGAAATAACATTGGTCTACAAAAAACAAAAAATTTTCTCGCTTTTAAATAAAAATAATTTTTTAATTTAATTTTTTATGGGCGTGACAAATTTTTCGCCTAAAATATGGTAGTTATGGTAATATATTTCATCATAAATGGAAAACGGATCGACCGATTTTATTGCAGCTACATCCAACGGTTTAGGCACAAAATTTCCTATAAATTAAAAGAGATAAGAGGATCTTTTTTTTTTCAAACAGTCTTAAAAAAGTCGGTGTGAGAATTACGTCACTCCATCTGATCTCCTTAATATTTACAAGACTTATATCCGACCCAAATTGGAATATAACTCTCATGTATGAGCCGGTGCTTCAAAGTCTATTTTGGAGCTTCTCGACCACATACAGGAGAGGGCGAAGGTTGTTATTAATGACGGTAGGGTAGCCAATTCTAGCGATTCTTTAGAATATCGTCACAATGTGGCCTGTGTTTCATTGATCTCTAGGTACTATAACGGAATGTGTTCTGACGAAATTAAGGAACTAATTCCTAGTAAACATATATTCTTACGTAGTGCTCGTATTTCTCGTAGAGCTCATCCCTTTGTAGTTGATTGTCCAGTAAATCGCACAACGCATTATAGGGAGAATATATTCTTTGGTCGCGCTGTTCGTTAGTGGAACAATCTTCCTGCGAATGTTATTCCTGCCACTTACGACATGAGCAAATTTAAATCGGACGTCCACCGACAATACTCTATCTATCCTCCTTCCCACAAACTATTTTCCTCGTACCAGCACAATGCACTGCATGAATAGGGGTTATCCCCTGAGTGCTAATCTTATTGAAAAAAAAAAATCAGAACGAAAATTTTAGATGTTAAGCACTTTCTTATCTTTTTTTCGATATAGACAAGAAGATTTTCTGGCCTATTTTAGAAAAGATGACGACTTGGTATTTTCTGATGATGTGGACTATTATGAAAGCTAGGTTTCCATGAAAAGTCTGAGGAGTGGCGAGTCTTTACTGATTCATCAAAGAAAAACATACATATATGCGTATGTAATGTTTCCTATCACACATTTCCTTTTTTATATAAAGGTACCTAACTTTAGCAAAAAATTTTTAATACCTTATTAGGCAACACACATATATAGAGTCCGCCATCTCACGTTTTTTTTTTTCAACTAGTGCTTATTTCGTGAATGGTAACACTTAACTCATGTCTGATTTGACAGATAATTAGTTTTATCCTTCCGCTGAACGAATATGGTTGTGTATACGCTTGAACAACGCTGGGAAATATTGCGACATTACTTTGAAAATTATGGTAATGTTGCAGAATCAAAAATCATCTTTTCAGATGAAGCTCATTTTGATCTTGGCGGGTATGTAAACAAGCAAAATTATCGCATTTGGGGCACGGAAAACCCGCACGCATACATTGAAAAGCCGATACATCCAAGACGAGTCACTGTTTGGTGCGGATTTTGGTCCAAGGCATAATTGGGCCATTTTTCTTCGAAAATGAGCAAGGAGTGGCCGTTACAGTCAATGGCGATCGTTATCGGGCCATGTTGAACGAATTTTTGTTCAGAAAAATTGAAGTGGAGGATATTAGCAAAATTTGGTTTCAACAGGACGGCACTACGTGCCACACAGCTGAAGCTACACTCGATGTTTTGCGCCCTGCTTTTGAAGATCGCATTATCAGCCGCAGAGCTGATGTCGTTTGGCCACCTCGGAGCTGCGATTTGACACCGTTGGAGTGCCGTCAAAGATAAGTATTACACCAACAAGCCAAACACAATTGACGGCTTAAAGGACAATATTCGTGAATACATTGGTGAAATACAGCTGCACACATTCGATAATGTGCTTAAAAATTGGACCGATCGTGTAGGCTACTGCAGGGCCAGCCGAGGCAGCCATTTCAATGAAATGAATTTTCATTATTAACCGAAAGGATTTTACTTTCAAATAAAAAAAGAAATTTGAGAAAATATTTAGTAGTTCTTTTTATAGCATTTTCAAAAAAAAAATTATTTGGCGGACCCTTTATATAACTGGCATGTGATATTAATTTTCTGATAGGCGCTGCCGAATAAAACAAGCAACTGTTTTTGAAATTTCCAAAACACCTTCAGAAAACCACAAGTTACGTGTAAAAATCCGGTTTTCTGACACTCATGCACTTATAAGCTAATAACAGCTAAGTATTAGCCGATTTAATGTTTTTTTTTCAAATTTTGATAGAAGAAAAACAGACCGATATATATGGCGTTTAAGTAGTCTTTAACGATGTGGGTGTATTTTTCAAGTGAACACATTTTTCATCCCCCGTGTGGCGGTCCCTCATTCTTTGTTGTTGTTCTTTGACGCTAAATCTTAGCGTCATAGCTTGACATATGCAAAAGCTACGTAGCCAAGAGTATATCTGTCTCTATGTGTATTGGCGATTTTTTTACACTTTTAGAAATGGATTTAAATTTGCAAAAGTGCTAGTGGGTCGATCGACGATGATAAGCACAGTGGCAGACCATCGACATCGAAAACGGACAAAAACATTGATAAAGTAAAAGAAATGTTGGTCAATAACTGCAAATTAACCATCAGAGAGATAACTGAGGACTTGAACATTTCCTATGGATCGGTCTGTGAAATTTTGACGAATGATTTGATTTTCCGTCGTGTAGCAGCAAAGTTGGTGCCAAAAAACCTTAATTACATGCAAAAAAGACACAAAATATATCATTTGCGAAGATGAATCCCATCCAGCATTCATCGAAAATATCATTACTTGAGAAGAGACGTGGACTTATGAGTACCTCACGCAATCCAGACATCAAGCAAGTGAATGGCGTTCACCAAATGAGACAAGACCAAAGAAAACATTTCGTCTTTAGTCCAAAAAAAGTCTATACTCACATACATAAATAATTCCCGCGACATCCCAAGTGGAGCAATAGGGACCTCTATCAATCAATGAGTCAATTTTTAGACTCACTGATAGGGACCTACAATTTAACGCCGTCTCCGAACGGACATGCATTAGTTAGAGGACTTTTTTATAGCGTAAGTACTCGTAACTATTCGCTAGCAGTGCTATGGGGTGATACCGCTGTTGAAAATTATCTGATGGTCTGGTCTGGTCTGGTCTGGTATTGAGCCGAGGACCTCTTGGTTAGTAGGCGGGTGTCTTACCCACCATACCACAGCGGCATACCCAGACAAAAAATATAATTTGGGCGTTGAGAGAAGTTTGCGTGAAGCAATTCGTCAAAAGAGACCAGAATTGTGGGCAGAAAACTCGTTGACCAAATGATAACGCACTCTCGCACAGAGCTATCATTATTCAAAAAATTTTTGACGAAAAATGCTACGAATACCATCCAACAGCCACCGAACTCACCTGATTTGGCTCCCTGTGACTTCTTTCTGTTCAATCGAGGTAAAAAACCATTAAGTGGAACACGTTTCAGCAGCCGAGAGGAAATAATGGAAAAATCGTAGGAAGCACTGAAGAACATATCAAAAACCGAATATAAAAAAGCTTCCACGATTGAATCCAGCACTGGCATAAGTGTGTTGGGATCGATGGGGATTTATTTGAAGTTCACAATATAGATTTATCTGAATAATCTTGTATTTGTTAATTTTCTGACCAAATTCAGGGAAAGTTTTGATCAAGGTGGTATAATAAGACTTAAGGTTTAGAAATCCGTTGAAAATTTAAGGTCCTACAAAGCTTTTTAGTAAAGCAACTCATAAAAAACTCATACAATTTTTATCAAACTGATGTTTTTAATTGTTATATTGAAATTATGTTAAAAAAAAGTTTAAAATTTTGTAAACATCACATAAATTGTTCACTAAAATTCCTATCTTTTCATTTTCTTTGTATAAAACATAAAAATTCATTTTATTAATCTGCATTATTGATTGGTATTTATAGAGCTTAAGCTTCACTTAAATATAGAAGCAATAAATAAATATCAAAAATTTTAAAAGCTTTTATTATCCTCACATATTTTAAACGTTAATCCATTTCGATGTATTTAGTTGTTTACAAAGAAAAGCATATTTTAAGGATACTTATTATTTGTAAATCCATTGTCTACCTATGGGAGCTTAAAAAAACTTTTTTCACATTATTTTATTTAATCCTCTTTATCACTATATAAATTATTGAATATTTTTGCATTTACAATTAATTTGGCTTTAAAATACTGAAGACGACAAAAAAACAGCACAAACCCTGCACATCATAAAACACTTTTCACAGGAAATACCACGAACCATGCTCTACACTTATTTGATAACGTTGTAAAGTGAGGAGGGCCTCTCAATAAATTGTTATTCGAAGGGAAGAGATAACAAAATAAAATCAAATTGAAATCATACATGTAATGGTGCTTAAATGTTAAACATTTTTTTTCGCATTTTCTTCGAAGGCAGGCCAGTAAGCAGTACAAGTAGTGCTCAACTCACTCTCAATGAATGTGAACGTCAAACTATCACGTGCGTTCAATAAATTCACATACGGTCATTTGGGCACAGGATTAAGGGTCTCGACGGATTTTAGGCGATTTACTTATAACATGTACGTTCGTATGTATGTTAGCATATGGGGTGAAGTGAAAGAAAAAAAAATCAAAAAATATATATAAAAAGTAACTCCTTCTCCATTAGCCAAACTTCCCTTTTTTTCCCCAATGTACACAAAACCTATTGAAATTTATATGAACAAATGTACTACATGGAGGCAAGCTGAAAAGTGATTAATTCAAAAAGCCGGTATTTAAAAAAAATCATGTTAAACAAAATAGGAGAACTCTCAAACTCTAAATCGGAGGGGAAAAAAACACAAAAACGTTAAAAAATCGAGTGTATAAATCCACACGTAGAAAAATAAAATACCAAAAGTTTTATTGAATTGCAATATGGTAAAGAAATATTGGAATTCACATGGTGTTTAACGACTTTTAACCCTTTACGCCATGCCAAAAGGTGGAGAGTGGTTTTGTGTGTGTGTTTTTACAGTGTGAAATATATTTTTAAAAGCAATAGTTAATAAAAACGAGGTTATTTGTTAAGAAAAATATATAAATTATATTACTACTAGAGTAACCTTCCTGTGTTGCTGGGAGCCTTTATGTTGTGTACCTATAAATGCACCACTCATTCAATTTCGCTCATATTTCGACTGATGATGTGTATTGACTGCGAAATTATTTAGACCTAATGCAGTCCCTTCCACTGTTACCGTTCCAAAGATATACAAAAATCAGTATTTACTTTGCATGGGAGGTGTCAATTCAATTCCACCCACTTTTTGACTAATAATGTGGGCCATATTTAAAAACGCATACTATTGCCGTTTTAAAGATATAGAAATGTAAATAAAAATTTTTTATGGGCGTGGCACTGCAAAGTTGAATACGTGTGAGGATGCCGAAAATCTTCGGCGCACAGTGGCGACTTAGCGTACTATTTGTTGATTTGAAGTTGAGTAGATGATTATTCTACTGTAGATTGCCATCATGTGATTGTGTAGTGATCCTCACTTAGCACTACCATTTTTCTACTGATCCTGTGAAGTTTATCATCATCATCAGGCGTTTTCTTTTAGATGGATTTGTATGGAGGGGGTTGAAGTCTCTTAATTTAATATCTGAAAACTAAAATTAAATTTGTTCGTCATGTTCTCTGTGAGAATTCGCTTGTGTTATATGTTATTTCGGTAAGAGGACAAATACCCCTTTTGGACTTCCAATAGCCTGCCCCGCAAACCTACACTTGGGAGCCGATATAGACGAACACTCACAAAGTATAGTTATAGATTTTTTAGTTTAAATAGCGCTGAATTTACACTGATCACTAGCAACATTCGCCAAAAATGCTAACGGTATCTGAGACCAAACTAAGCGGTTAATAGGCCCACTAGTACTCATATTCGCTCTTTGGGTTTTCTCCCATAGCCGAGGTCTAATGATCAAACAGGTCTATCAGCCATATCTCAAGGCGTTATACTCAACATATTGTAACCCTGTTGTGGACGACACCAAGTTTATTGATAAACATAAGACAACCCATTACAACTTTTGACTTTTATCTCGCAAGATGGCAAGGCCACTGAAGCTGCTAATTGACTGACATCATATAAAACTCAAACTCTTCGATTTTTTTGGTAGTTTTTCAATGCCTGGGTCATGAACTGCAAGACCATCGCATAAGATGTTTCATCCAATATTAGTTATACAAGAGTTTTTGATATTTTTGTTACAGTTTCATGTACGCTCATACCTCTTTATACGGCATTTCGCTATAACGGCCTGTCTGAATTTTAGAATACCTTCGTTTTACGACACAAATTACCTCTTTATACGACTAAAAAGTCTGATATTCAAAGTTTTTTAAGAAAAAGTGTCAGGGAAGCAAATAAAACTCATTTTAGAATTTTTCGATTTACGGTTTTCATTTTCAGAACCTATCTAGGCCGTATAAAGACATATGAGGTAATAATTTTTCCAAAATTGTAAGCCAGAGCTTTGATATATCTCATTTCCTAAAAATTTGCTACTGAGTCGATTAGCCTCTGAGGGAAATAATTACTGTGCTCATGATTTGTTCTCTACGACTTAGGGATGTCCTAGTTCAACTATCTCATCTTTAACATTAAGTCCTTTATGAGGTTTTGAGGGTTTTTGAGTATCAGAAGAGCCTCCGAGTGCAAACGCTAACTGTAGACCACCCGTGTAATCAAAGCTACTTACACTAATATTTTACTTTTGTCTTATGCATAAATATTTTAGTGCTTCTAAGCTTTTACCTCTTACTGCCTCTTATCGAAGCACATAAAAACCCATTCATGTAAAACAAAAAAGAAAAACGCAAAAATTCAACGAAACAGAGTTACAGGGTTAAAGTATAACCGAAAAAAAAATTAAAGAATTCATCGCAATGCATGCACTCCATTTACCTGCACAAATGAATGATTTCTAATCCTTTGACTGGACAAAAAAAAAATTTAACAAAAGCATTGGGATATCAAAACAACTTTGGTTTGAACTTCGAAATGAAAAATAATGTTAATGGAGTGTGTTCAGAGACCTGATAAGAGACCTGATAGTTTAGTATTTTTACTTCTCTTGTATCTTTTAATTCCTGTTCAGACAGTTTTTGGTATTTTTTTCTTCTTCCCTCGCTATATATCTCTCTATTGGTTTCTCTTCAAACACCAATGCTAGAGTTTTAATTTATTTTCTTTTAATTTTTTCGCCCTTTGGAAAATGAAAAGCATGGGACGGACGATGGACAGACACTCTTAAGTATTTACAAAAATATTGACTTTTAGTCTATTGCGTTTTCTTGTCTCTTTTTTTTTTTTGTTTTTGAGGAGATGGCAAATAAACGCACTTAAAAAATTGTTTTTTTTTTTTTTTTGATAACTTTCTCTTTGATTTTTTTATTTAAAAAAGACTCTTTACCTGCTTTTTTATACTGCATACCATGTGTACACACTGTCTGGCTGGGTCTATTGATTATAACGAGGGGTTTCACCATTAATAAAATTAAAAACACTTGTCAATTCATGGTTTAATGCCTGATAATATTGTATTGGCTTACAATCGACACACAAAAACTAAACAATTTATGTAAAAGGTTTTCCTGTTTCTTTAATTTTAGACGAGAAGTCCTTAATACTGACTAATGCATATACAAATAAACTTTGAAATTCATTTATCAGCCCTAACATATGCTAAATATTTTTCTTTTTTCCTTTTTGTATTTGAAAAAGGTTCAGTGGTTGCTATTTATACCTGCATATGTCATCCTGGACATTTTAAAAGGTTATAAAAATTTATGACCAGAAAATTTATGGCTGGAAAATAAATTTTATTATACAACTGACTGTAACACCTTAGGAAAAGGGTTTCAAGGCATTGATTTTATAAATGATTCAATCTGTGAAGATGTTTGAAATTTGGATAATATTATCGCAAGTTTTTTATTAACATACAAGTTTGAAAATTACATGGCATTTATATTTTAAAAATTATGTTTCGCTAATGAAAATCATGAGCATATTTTCGAGAGCTTTTGATATATTGGGTTTTCGAAAACGTTCGGTAAATGGCTCTAAAATGTAATATAATTTGCATGAGACAAAACTATAGCGGCTACTATAGAGGCTACTTTTTCTAAAATAATTGTTTTTTTTTAATTTTTGTTTTTAAGAGATCATTTTACAAAATCAATTTTTTTTTAATTCTTAAAAATAAACCTAAATTCACATTTTTCTTTTAGCTATTGCTTCTAAGTTTCATTAAAATAAAAAAGTTTCATCATGTCATTTACATTTTGTTTTATACATAGTAATGACATCTTTCCTTTTTTTCAACGTCACATTGACATCGGCACCGAATCGGTGCCATAACTAAAAAAACTAACATTATTTCTATCGAATAATTTGTATAGAAAGACCGGTACATAAATAGCATAGACGTTCATAGGGAATTAGACATTCATCACCAACCAATTATCAACCATTTTCGAGACATTTGCAGTTTATAATTTTGATCCTATTTATTTCTCCGTCACTCCTCTAGGGAGTATATTTGCCTGCCACAAAGCATCCATTACTTTGTTACAGTTTCAGTAATCAAGTTGATTTTCAGGTTAAGTAGATGATTGGTCTATCGTAGCTCGCCTTCATATGACTGTGTGTAGTGCTGAAGATCGTTGTTAAGTTGTAGTGTCATCTAAGCGTACATGAGTCTTCGACGTGCGGCATACCCCACGGTGCCAATGGCACGAACGAATGTGAAGCGTCCACCAACGCCCCCACCCATGTACCCACATTTTAATATCACAAGTGAGTACCAATTCGAAGGCGTGTTATTAGGACACTATCTAAATTCCTGACGTGATATGGGTCACAGCATCGGGTTGAGGAGATGCAACACCACACTGATCTCGCGCTCTGCCTGTCCTTTAGGTCTAAACGATAGCCACCACGAAGCTCCCACAAGGGGGCCTACCCAATAATCGGGCAGATATCGGAGTCCCTGTGACACCCGATTCCCATTGCATTAGAAAACTTAGTGACAGGTGATTTGTCAGGCTCCACAACGGCGCCGAATTGGTCACCGGTGAGCTAAGTTGTGGTGGTGGTGGTGTTCTTTACTAGGCATTGTAATTTTTTCCCATAGGTAACGTTTTCTACTGATTATTCGTCTGATGTTTGTCATCATCGCCAGAGGTATCCTGGAAAGTCAAAAAGGCTTCTTTGGATGAATTTATCTGGAGGAATGTTGAAGTTTCTTTATTAAACACTCGCAACCGCAATTAAAATTTTTGTCTTGTACTCTGCTGGGACTCGAACCTGAATCATTTGTGTTGTATGCCTGGGCTCAATACTCTATGCCACCCCCTTGGGTATTATTATCGCAAACTTTTTTGTTAGCAACAACTAGGGAAATGTGTGCCGCTGTGGTATGGCAGGACCAGAAGATTCTCGCTTCAATACCAGGCCAGACCATCTGGAGAAAAAAAGTTTTTTCAACAGCGGCATCACCTCATAACATTAGCTAGTAGTTATGAGTATTACTACTATTGAAAACTTCTCTGACACATTTGCTGTTGGAGCCGGTGTTAAGCTGTAGACCCCTTTCAATGGTTCTAAAAATAAAATCGGGTGCAACTCATTGACTTAGAAAAGTCTCCGTGTTCCTTCATGGAATGCTATGGGAACTAATAATAACAACAACTAGGGAAATACTATGGCATTTATATTTAGTTAAAGAGTTAGCACATGCATTTTAGCACAGATTGTGCTTGTGAGCGCCTATGTGGGTTCTAAAACGCAGAATGATCTGCTGGCTCTTTTTTTACAATAATAAGATCTATATTGACCCATACTTCTCTACCGTAAATCAAAATCTATCGTCTGTCTATGTTTCAATTACGGGGGCAATAAAGGTTTATTCTGCACTTGCCCTTAGGGCGTATATGGACAGATAAGCTCGTGCGAGTATTATCTGACTGAAATTTATCTACTACGTATATGTATACAATCGAACGAAAATGAGCAGATAATAACAAGAAAATAAAAATAAAGCAACAAATTTTATTCAGTACTGGAGTAAACGTTCATGTGAGTGGACATATGTCGCAGTGTATTTTAAAATTGTTTACTCGTTGTTTACATTTTTAGTTTTTCTCTTCAACACACTCAGCAAAAATTTACTAACACTACTATACAAATTCATTTCTCTTTTTGGTCACTGCTGCCTTAGGACTATTCTGCCTTTTCTTCAATTGCAAATTCATTGATAGGAAAAGTCAGTAATTCTCTTGGTATACCAGAAAGCCACAGCGTCACCTGGTGAGTGGTATAAGAATAATATGTTTATTGGGTCCTTTCATTGGGACAAATGTCGCCAACTTTAGTCTTAATGAGGAGCTTTTATGTCCCAATACATGTGTTAAATTTATGGTTTGACCATTTATGGTCATCATATGCTCCTATATGGCTGTGAGCTTGACATGCCGATCAGGGTAATATCCATAAAATCCATGTATTTGTACATTAAAGTCTCTAAAGAACTCTGTGCATTTTCTGGTCAAATGCCATTTCAAACACCACGCTATGGAAATAGTCCACTCAAAGAGCTGTAACAAACGAAATAAAACGCCAATAATGGCGGTTGACAAAAAACACTATAGAATGAAACCCACAAGAAAGTCATAGACACTAGAGTGCAGCTAATACATGAAGAAATCAGATTGATTCGGAAATGGTCACAATGGGTAAAAACTGGAGCGTTAAAGGCCCTGGTACGGAACTGGAGTATGCCCAAACAGATTCTTGGGGTCCTATATCATTGTTACGATTTGTACATGGAATAATATCGTAAACCAAACTTGATTCATTGATGCCTCAAAATAGACGGACGGCGAAACTTGCGTTGGTTTGCTTGCTTATTCCTAATTTCCAGACAGCAACCAGATTAACAAATGCCTATTCAAATATCCATCATATCTCCATAATATCCATCAATTCTCCAGACCAATGTCATCTTCACTTGTATTAGAGAGTGTTTAAGAAGAAAATCGCAGGGTTTTATCATGTGAATTAGAGTCAAAGGTTGTTATAGCTTGAAGGACACTTTGGAAACGAAATAGATAACTGCTTATCAAGCAGAGGAGCTATGGAAAAATGCCTGTGGACTGAAACAAGCGATGAGGTTTGTTTCTACTGGTATATACCTGAAATCAACATTAATCTATAAGACATAACTTCGAGTACTAACGGGTATATTTGTAGGGTATTCTAGTATTAGGAAACACATGGGTGTTCGAAAAAGTTCGGTTACAAATTGTCGGTAGGTGACTCTCATAGGTAATATCTCTAGTAATATCTACAGCTTGTTTCTAAGCTTAACTTTGGTATTAAAATCGCTTTATTCTGTGAAAACTTACTACTTTTGATAAAAAATTAGTAAACATTACAATCATAATTCGCTTTTCGCTTTTGGAAGTGGTTAGAATGCGGCGCGTGCTGCTGAAAAAATTTGTGAAGTTTGCGAAGACGAAAAGCAGAAGCGAAATGATTTGCTCGTTTTCAATCTGATAATTTTGATTTTAAATTTGTCGATCATTCACAGAAAAAGACATTAAAACATGAAAAAAAAATTGAAAAGACCGGCATATAAACAGCTTGGAAATTGCTCAGGAAGTAGGCATTCATCACCAAACAGTTATCAATCTTTTGAAGACAGTTTGATAGAGAAAGACGATCGGTGTTTGTGTGCCACATGAATTAACAGTGAAAAATTTTATGACTGAATTTGCATTTGTGACTCACTGCTATAACGGAACAAAATCGAACTATTTCTGAATAATATACAACAGAACTCAAATACGAAGCAAGGTGAAGCTTCGCAGACATTATAAAACCAGAATTGATACCGAGAAATGTGATGCTGTGTGTCTGGTGCACTTGAAATGGAATTTTCAATATGGGTTTCTACTACCTGGTCAAACGACTGATTCTAATCTCTGCTGTCGACAATTAAAGGAATTAAAGTAGGCAACTCCACCAAAACAGTAAAAATTGATTAATTGTGTTCGTCAGACCACACACATTTTGAGAGAGCTTGGTTATGGAGTTATGATGCATCCACCATATAGCGCGGATCTTGTGTCTTCAAGTCATCACGTGTTTTAATCTCTACAGAACTCTCTTAATGGTGTAAATTTAAATTCCGTAGAGACCTGCAAAACTTAATTTTATCAGTTTTCGGTTTAGAAAACGCTGAAATTCTACACCAATGGAATATGGCAAAAAGTTATTGATCAAAACGTCATATATTTGGTTTAATAAAATAGGTTTGAAATATAAGAAAAAGATGTTTAATTCTTGGTCAAATTTGTAACCGGACTTTTTCGAACGCCCATAATATACGATTAAATATCTAAATCTTGCGTTCAATCACCAAACAACATAACTGGCTTTGTTGGAAAGCTTAACTTAATATGGCGAACATATAAGACATATGGGCTCTTCAGTCAATTAATCAGAGTGCCATTTCAATAATTTGGTAGCTTCGTGAGAGGTATATTTCTTCATTTTTAGACTTTCTATAGATTGATAATTTATACGCATAAAATTAAAATATTAAATTATTAAAAAAATTTTTAAAATTTGAACGAGTTACTTTATACCATTACAGTGCGTGAGTACTTTGTTAGCCCAATTAGATTTTATTACCAAAATGTGTGTCCTTCAATTGAGTATTTGTCCAGTGCCTTTGTAATTTTTGTATTTTCATAAAATACATTTTCATTTAACATTATTATCGTTGAAACAAACTTTACCCAATGAATGGTAACACTAACGTAACATTTCTAGAGTGTTTCGCACAGCATGTTGTCATTTAAATTACCGCTAAAGGTTGTGTTATGTTTAATGTACAGCTATGCTGTAAATTACAGTAAAAATCTACCAACCGCTGTGATATTTACTAAGCAGCATATTTGTGAATGAATAGCGATAGGGGGGATAAAAACGAAACAACAGCCACAACTGAAAATATTAAATTCACAAATCGCCCAAGTGAAACCATTTTAATTGCAATAGACTAAACGAATTTAAGCAGCAACAGCAGCGAGAAGAAAATCCACCCACACTACATGGCCAAAGTAATAATTTCAAATGGTTATTACAGCTACATTACATGTAATCGAGATGAATGATGAACAACATCAAGCAACAGCTGTATCCACCAGATATTTCTAATAAATATTACCGGCAACAATATTTTGGAGAAAAAACAGACGCAAAAATTTCACTTGTAACTCATACTGAATTATGAAAAAACAATTTTTTTTTTAACCAAATAAAGTAGAAAAAAACTGAACTTTTAATTTGCAACGAAATTTTTGTAATGAATTAGTTAATTTTCCTTCCTACATTTGTTGTTGCAAGTAGTATATCTACCTTCTGTCCATTGCCTAATTTATTAAAATTATGCAAATTTTATTTTTAAATTGTGTGGATGAGGGTTGAGTAAAGCAACCGCAACATTTTCCACCTCGTTGTTAAAAAAACACAATGTCAGTTGGTTTTTTACACACAAAAACTGTTTACCATTGGAGTATGGGTTTAAATTAAAAAGTTTAATTTCATTATTGATGGCCTCCATTTAATTTAGACAAATTCTAAGGTTTTTTGCTTAGCAAAGTTAATATTTTAACGGCGAACTGGACACTTATGTCCCATTTGTTTTTTTTGTCATTACAAACATACTTTCTGATGGATTTTGAACACATCCGTATTGTTGTTTAAACTGGGCTTAAGGCCATCTCAAACCCAATAAATGTATTTATTTTTTGCAAATTTAGTTTTCTAATATTTAGCGTTCTAGTTGATACAGTTGGTTAAACTTTTAGCATTATATGTACCAATGTAAATCAGTGAACCAACATATTGTTACGTTATAAACTTTTTAAAACGTTTGAGTTCGTTTATATCGCGCTAAAATAAAATAAAACTCTACTTTGTTGTTGTTTTTACGGTCTTTATTAATTCCACTCTATCTTTTATACACAATGTCTTAATGCAGCAAATTCGCTTATACAACACCTTTTATTTACGCCTGGATGCGACTTTACTTATTGACCGCCATATGATTACTAACTCACCAGCCGCATTGCGACATCTTTTTATAGGATTTCATCATTAGTTTCGAATGTTCTAGTACAGACACGAATCTTCGATTTATCTGCGTTAATTCAAATGGTCCAAAATAACTTTAAAAACACAAAAAGGAATTGAGCTGGCAACTCCAAGCGAAATAAAAAAAATTCCTGTACTCACATATTCAAAATATTTGTATTGAAGTTTATTACAAATCGGTTCCGGTTAAAAATTCAAAATTATGTTTGTCAAGTGACCCCCCCTATTGGCACGGCAGTCTCCCAAACTTTTATCATAATTATCAATCAAGTTCTCAACATAAAAGAAAAAGTTTGAACAATATAAGGCATTAAAATCTGCCACTCCCACCGCGCCATATTATACTATGGTGGCAAATATGCTTGATTTTTTGCTAACAAATTACCACTGTGCACCGCCCAGTTGAAGTCAATGTCAATCAAGTACAATCATTCTATTTTGTATAAAATAAAGACGGTAATCATCACACGGTACCAGTAAACTTATTCTATTCACTGTAACGTTGCGATTTTCATTGTTCTTGAAGATGTAGAGTTACACGATGCCACCGTTGTACAAGCCGCATCAAACAGTGCATCTTTAATGATGCATTAGCAGCTCTTGAACTGTCTCTGATTGCTCTTTACAACAAATTCAAAAATTATATATGTTTATGTATCCATGAATCTACAAATGAGCTTTGACGCTGAAGATAATTTTTCGATTAAAAAATGATACATATATTATATTGAGACCTTCCATGTGGTTCAATAGCTGCAGCCAAATTGCTGATAACGACGACAAATTGACCCACCAATTTGGTCACAAAATCTCGTATAGCCTGTTCGGTGAGCCGATAATGACGATCATTCGTTTGTTAGCCTATTCATCGTCGATTCTACTGAGCCAGTGCCACATGTCGTGAATCTTTTTTTAGACTGAAAAACAAAATATCAAAAAAATCAAAGAGTAGTTCCAATTGTGTTACCTTACGTCCAATATCGGAAAAAAGTCCTTACATCTCTTGGCTACTTCCTGACAGCGACCAAGTCAATTTTATAAAGGCTTGAACTTTACCAAAATTACTCGTCGCACTCTTTGTTGTTAATCTAAGTAATGTTTGGTTAAATATAAACGAAATTAAGGCTTATGAGTATAATATTTGTCTAATGCCATGTTCACACGACACTTCGATTTACTTTGTTCTCTGTTTGAACTACTTATACAAATTACCCTGTTCACCGGTCAACTCTCTATTTGGTTCTAACAAATCTTCTTCTTATTTTTTTTGTTTTCATTTATTCTTAAATTATGTAAATTTCGCTTTAATTTATTTTCTTCCTCTTTGTTATTAATGCTAAACAGTGTAAGTTGCATGTTAGCAGTGGAAGAGAAAATAAAAACAAATTATTAAAACAAAATTTTATTTTTTCCCAAATAGAGGATCTGCTAGCGATTTGAAACAGAGAGTAATTGAAACTAAAATACTAACAATTTGGAGGAAACCTCAAAATTTTTGTATGGGGAATTATGTAATTCGTATCGGGATTTTGGATTAAATTATGAATAAGATGAATGAGAGAGCAAGAAAACTTTGTCGTATGAACATGGCTCAAAAACTGTTCTTTGAAGTATTTGATCCCTTCAATAAATTTGGTACTTCCAGTAAAAACAATCTGTACATAAATACCATCATAGTGTATTGACTGTACCATTCTGAATTTAATATTTTTTGGCGAATGTAAACCAATATGTTTGCTGATATGGTTTTATACGAATCTTAATAGATTTGAAGTACCTTAAAATCATCGAAAAGGGAAGCTAAAACTTGCTTTCAATTACTTAAAAGCATTTGTTGATATATACAGAATATGATTCACAGAAACTAATTTAATCCTGTAACACCTCAATAAGCATAAATTTTCTCATTTTCTCTATCTCCTTAGTTTAATATGCAAAGGAGAGAAGTACAATATAATTAAATCGCTCAATAACTATGCCAAAATAGCTAACGAGCTTAATTGAGTTGCAACAGTCTGTAGAACAGTCATATATTGTAGAAACAGAAACATTTCATACAAACCTAGAGAAGAGAAAATAATATAAAATATGAAGAAAAAGAAAATATTTTTACTAAAAAAAATATTAAAAAAATTTAAAAAAAAATGAATTATTCCAGGAAACCAAAACATAACATGATGATGTCTAGGCAACTCTCCCGGTGCTAACAGCATCAACTATTGTTAGAATCCATTGCTAAACATGAGGAAAAACATGAAGAAAAAATGTTTTGAATAACCGCAACTGTAATATTTTCTCCCTTAGAGAGACATCAACAACCCAATAGAATGGTTGGTTTTATAACAGTAGGAGTTGTGTGGAATGAAAAAAATCCATTTTAATTAGTAACAACAATAGTAGCAACAACATTGTGGCGGTGGTAACAGCAACATAAGCAAGAAACTGATAAAAACAAAATACACACACACAGAACGACAACAACGAACAGCATTATTCATAACAAAAAAAGAATAACAAAAACGGAACAGAAACTACCGTGAAAATACAAAAAAAAACTTTTAAGCCAGAAGATACACATCAACAATGGCTTAGATACACACTAAAAAACAGCAATAGATACCCTTAAAATACACGAACAATAACAAAATTATAATTTTTTCTTCGTCTTCTTTTTGTTGCTGTACGTTTGGTTACTATCAAAATAACAACAACTATTTGGCCAACACAACAAGCTAACAATTTATACAAACTTACATTCCAAATAAAACCAACATTATGGTGGATGTTGGTTGCCTGGTTAAACTAGTTTCATTGCACTTTTTCTCTTTTTTTCTCTTGCTCTCTCTGATTTTAAAATATATTGTAACAACCACGGTTTTTACAATATTTCGTTGCAAAACTTGTTATCGTAGTAGCTATTGCTGTTTGCTTGCACAAAAACGAAATATAAAATAATGCCGCAGTACTTAAAGTTTTCATAAATATACTCCCATACTTGCTGCCCGGCTGAGATATTACACAAGCACTGGCAGATGTTGTCGTTGTCGAACAAATTTGTTCAGTTCAACTACATCTTCCTCTTGTTAGCAAAATCTCATCTAATTCTGAGAAAGTAAAAATAGACAGAACGCGAAATAGTATTTAGAGATAATGAGGCATAAACAGAAAAAGTAAATTTAATTGAAATCAAATTGGAATAAATTACAAAAAGAAGTAATTTGATAATTAAAATTGTTGTTGTTTTCTGCATAAATAAGGCTTAAAAATTATGAGTAAGAAGAAAGAAACGGTAAACGGCTTAACCATATAAAAATAGAGCGTTTTATTATTGTTTTTTTTTTTCAAATAACATAGATCTGTTTGCAGTTTCAATAGAATGGTACTGCGTGCCACACATCTCACCAAATCAGCACATTTTTGTATTTTCATTTTGGTTAAACTGTTATTTGACCAAATTGAAAGAAATACCATTTTGATCAAAAAGTTCCCGGAATAACCCATGTGTGTAGGTCCAATCGTTCCGATTTGAGTTTTTTTCTTTTTTTTCTAAGTTGGTACTTCTGTTGTTGACATTCCCGCTTAATCTTATCGTCATAGCTTGGGTACATCTATCTCTATGTGTATTGGCAATTTTTATAATGGATTTAAATTTTTAACAACGGACTTGTGTAAAACGGAGAAAACGGATATAATGGTGCGCGAACATTGGAAATGTATGTATGTAAGTATTTCGGCAACGATTATCTAAAGAAAACGGTCGTTTACCAGTGGCACGAGCCGTTCAAAAGTGGTCGTGAGTCAATCGAAGATGATGAACGCAGTGGCAGACCATCAACATCGAAAACCGACGAAAACATTGAAAAAATAAAAGAAATGTTGGTCAATCACCGCAATTTATTCATCAGAGAAATAGAAGAGGACTTGATCATTGCCCATTAATCCGTCCAAGACATTTTGTTGAATGATTTGGTTTTCTATTTTGTAGCAGCGAAGTTGGTGCCAGAAGTGCTAAAATTCATGCAAACATGATACCATGTAGAGATCGCAAAAACATGATTTGCGAGGCTGAATCCGATCCCACATTCTTAAAAAGAATCATAAATGAAGACGAGAAGTGGGTTTATCAGTACGACACGCAATTCAGGCAAGTGAATGGCGTTCATCAAACGATCCGAGACCATTTTCAGTCAAAAAAGAAGGCAATTCTCATGATTTTCGTGGATTGCAACGGTGTGTGCATCACGAATTTTTGCCAGAAAGTCAGACAGTAAACAAAGAGTATTATTTGGGCGCTATGAGACGTTTGCGTAAAGTAATTCGCCGAAACAGACCGGAATTGTGGGCAGAAAACTCGTGGATATTGCACCATGATAACGCGCCGTCGCACAGTGTCATCATTATTCGAATCTTTTTGACGAAAAATGCAACAAATACTATCCAACATCCACCGATTCCACCTGATTTGGCTTCCTGCGACTTCTTTCTGTTCAATCGAGTTAAAAACCCATTACGGGGAACGCGTTTTAGCAGCCGAGAAGAAATAATAGAAAAATCGCAGGAAACACTGATGTACGTACCGAAAACCGAATATAAAAAATGACGCTAAGATTTAGCGGGAATATCAACAACAGATGTACCGACTTAACAAAAGAAAAAATAAATAAATTTGGAAGGATGGGTCGGCCACACGGGAGTTATTCTCGACAGTTTTTGATCAAGGTAGTGCAATGGCCATTAAGAAATTTCGTAAGGAATTTCAAGACCGTCCTACCATACTTGAGAACCTGCGAGAGACGCCCAATTTACCTACTGATCGCCGTCCTAGAGTGGCAAAGTCTCCTTTGAGTGTTCCATGCACCTGACAATTTCCCATCCTTGATTATATTGACCATAGTGGTAAGTGTTGGTTAGTAAGGTTCTGGACCGATGTAGGGTGTTATAGAACCTTTTCTAGCCCATGCATCCGCTGTTTCATTACCATTTATCCCACAGTGTCAAGGTACCCAAAGCAAATGCAAAGCTTTCTAAGTGAAAGCCTTTGTAATGTATCGTAGCAATATTTGACAAGTCAAGATGTCATGTGATTCGATCGAAGTGCCTTTACGGCAGCTTGGCTGTCAAAAAATAAATTAATGGTCTTATCTTTGAGTCCAGTGTCCAGATTGATCTCCGCACATATATCGTATGGCAATGATCTTCGCCTGGTAGACACTCATCGAGCTTCCCGGTGCGATCGACACGGCAAGTATCGTTTGGGTGAACACCAGCACCAATGTATCGCATCATTTTGGAGCCATCGGTATATGATATCAAACTTATTATCAACCAAGGCCACATTAGACCAACAATCCCGGTCAGGGAATTTAACCCTGAATACAGATCAAGGCCACCCTCATCATATAGATATAAAGCGGTGTCAAACAAATCCAGGCCTACAACACCACTGTTAGACACGTTCTCATTGCCCCATTTATAACGAATCCGTGTACCCTACCTAATTTATTTATGGTGTGGCTATCACCCCGTAAGTGATATTGGGGCGAAAAATAGCGGTATATGTATATCAATAGCGTCATTCTCCATACCGTAGGACGAGTGACTTCCCTTATCGCCTTATTCTGGATGGCACTATTGTGAGAGTTTCAACTAAGCCTCCTCTTCAGACAGATGCATGATAACTTGTATTCTCTTGTCAAAGGTACAATTCGGTGAAGGAATCACCGAGAGACCTTCCTAAGTGCATCAATTTGACACCTCGAAGAGGGCCATCCTCATGAGATTACACAACGTGGTCTCATATTTCGTATCAGCATGAGCAATCACACTGACACCCATAAGAGTCATCAACTACTGCCGTACATAACAATATAAAAAGTACTTCACCCTAAGGACACCCTCTTGGCACCATCAGAGTAGATACTTCCTCATCAAGAGGCGATCTGATGATCCTACTCTTAAGCAAGCAACTAATGTAAGCTATAATTGACTTCTCCACCCTTATCATTCTATGGCACATTAAGTCAAGGTGTTACGCTAACAACCAACCCAGAAACTCTAGAACAATCGAAGATTAGCATAACTCATTCCATTAAGGAAAAAACAGCAGAAGTTCTTTTGATAGTAGTGAAAAGTTGAACTGTTGTTCATTAAAAAATGTTTCATCCGTATTTGTTACAAACTTTTTATCTTACATATGAAATTCAATGGCCCAATTTATTAAAATTTTATTCAATAACTCTTCTTACATATTTATAGCTCAGCATCACATGTTAGACTTAAATAAACTGAAACAGATGTTTTCCTTTTATTTCGTTCTTATATAAATAAATATAAAATAAATATTTTCCACTTTAAATGATGTTTTATAGATGCCTATGATGTATCTTCATTGAACTCTATTGAAACGCCTTTACATGAGTCCATTTTAATTGAGCTATTTTGTTGAAGTTTTTCATTCGTTTCATGAGTATTTTTAAAAATAAACTTTAATCTTCTTCGAATACATATGTATGTGCGTACTTATATCATAAAATTGTGAAAAGCTTATGCTTGTAAGTTTTTTTTATAACCGGAAGGATATATAATGGAGGTAAAACACTAAATATATTTATTAAACAGTACGGAAATATATAAAACGTACACTGATATTAAGTAAAATTATAAAAAGAAAAAATTTCAATTTTTTTTTTTTTTTTTGGATAAAACAACAAAACTCTATGATACGAGTGGTACTATTTATATTTCAGAAATAGAAACAGGTGACCATTTGTTTTGCTGTACTTTATTAAATATTTTTAAATGAAATGGCTTCATTGTTTTCAAAAATATTTCCCTTGATCATCAATACACTTTTGCATTCGCGCAGTTTACCTTTGATATTCGGGTAAAAAAAGAAGTTATTGGGTGTCAAACCAGGACTGTACGGAGGATGAGACATAAATTCGATGTTTTGATTGCTCAAAAATTCACCTATTTGACGAGGTGTGTGAGAGCTCGCATTGTCATGGTGGAGTTTGGTTCGTCTTCGGCGGTTAGTTTTAGGAATTTTTCCGAAGACTTCCGGCAAACATATGGTTGTGTTCCACTCATAATTGACCGCTTACTTTGCTCAAGCGCAACAGTGGTCGCATGACACATTCAGCCGAAGAAACAGGTGGCCATTTGTTTTTCTGTACTTTATTAAATATTTTTAAATGAAAACAAATGGTTGTGTATCACTCAGAATTGACCGCCCACTTTGCTCAAGCGGAAGAGTGGTCGCATGATCCATTCAGCCGAAGAAACAGGTGACAATATGCTTTGCTGTGCTTTTTTCACGAACAACTTTTATTGGATTTAACTCGTCTGGGAATACCCACACAGTCGATTGCTGTTTTGTTTCCGACTCATACGTATATATCCATGATTTGTCATCAGTCATGAGTCTTTTGAAGCACCACGGTCGAACTTTTCAATCATTTTATTTATTGAAATGGAACTAATGTGCAGGGATGCCTCTCTCTCACAATACGTCACATGCGGATCTGGCATTATAAGTTCACGCACTACATGGATGTTTTGTGGCACAACAACTGATTTTGGACAGCATTAACGCAATTTGTCGATGACTGAATTACAACCACGATTGAATTTACTATGCCAGCGATATACTGTGGTTTTTGATGGTGCTTTATCGCCATACAAAGAACTGAGTTCATCGAGACGTTCTTATCGATAGTTGAAAATATATAATTAAAAATAATCGAACGAAAACCTTCTCTTGAAATTTTTATTTTTGGACCGAATTGATTTTCTTAACTCACCGTTAACAAAAAAACATCGGACTTTTTCATCAAGACATTGTGAGTACGTTATTAACATTAGTGTTGCCAGTTTACGAAATATAATTAGCATCCCTCGTATAAAGCTTGAGTGATGAAGATCCTTCCGAAGTGGTGGTGGTAACCCTTCTCAGTACGTGGCGTTTTCTCTTGATCACTGGTATGATGTTTGTCATCAATCATCGAAGGTAAGCTGGATTATCAGAAGGACTTCCTTAAGATGGATTTGTTTAGAGGAAGTTGTCTTAATTAAACACTCGGAACCGCAATTCAGATTTTTAGTCAAGTTCTCTGTTGGCTATTCGAATTTTTCGTGATTATTAGAAATCAATTCTTTTATTTCTACGGAATTGATAGAATTGGATATCTTGCGGTCTTTAATGAGCTCCTTGTCTCTCTCCTGCTAGCAGTCTGGATCATAACGGGACATTGCCTTACGATCAAAAAACTTGTAATGTTAGAGATGCACACTAAGCTTCTGTAGGATGTATTAAGAGGGGGATGAACTGGAGACAGTTGGGGCATATTTTCTACCACTGCCTGATTGATTTCACGATTGATTGGATTTATCAAGGGGAATCATTGGTTAATGCAGGGACAATAGGTAGTAAATTATTACTAAATTTTCTAGGGATTAGAAGGATTTAAAAATGAACTAATTGGTGAAGATCTAATTTGTAATTTTTAGACTTCTTCCATCCTCATGACCTGACATAACCTAACCGGCCAATATGTGATAAATATATTCTATTTTAGGTCGAATAAAGATGGCATGAAATATTTCTTGCACGGTTTCAAAAAACCGTGGTAATTAATTGCTTACTTTAATATTTCCCCGCTTATTCAGAACATCAAGAAAATCTGCCTCCTCAATATTTACATTAAGTATAGTCATAATAATAGTTTTACAGCAATGTGGTAGACTAGACATCCGCCAGCCAACCAAAAGGTGAGGGATTTAATACTAAGCCAGGCCATCTGAAAATGTTCAGCATAGATTTCTTGTTCGTGTAGCATTCATATTTCGCCTTTTCGCTCCAGTCCACAAAAAATCGCCGATCTACTATCGAATGAATATGAATGACAATTGTAGATATTATTACAATTAAAAGGGAAAAATCATTAAAATAAGAAATAATGTAGAAAATTCAATAGCGCCTTGCAATATTTTTGAATTAATTATTCATTTATTAAGGCATTGTATTTAGCAGTTAGCGTATAATATGATTTTAAGAAATTTTTAGTAAAATATTTTGTAACAAAAATATTGTTCATCACTGTTTTCCCAATATAAAGTTTTCTGTTTTATTTTGCAATCAACCATTATGTCCATACTTGGTTTCATCTTTTGTTTTCCATTTATCTTCCTTTGCTGTTTTTAAATTCACTATGATTTTTTGAATTGTAAAATTGTTTTTATTATTGTTTTTCATGCCTGATTACATTTTTGACTACATATACACAATATAAATACGAGTATATATTTATTCGAATTCTGAACAGAATAATAACCATTCTATTGTTAACCTTAAAAAAATGTTCTTTGAAAAGTTGTTAAAACTCTTGTTTCATTGCATCTATTGTAGTTTTTAGTAAAAATATTTTCCAAACAATAAATTTTTCATAAAAATCCTTATTTATTATCGTTTAAAGAAAATTATATTTCAAGTAAAATATATAGAAGTGTATAATAAATAAACGTTGCTATAAATGATTTAATAAATAATAAATTATTTATTGAAACTTAATATGAACAATAGACAATGAAAGTTTTGTGTTATTCGTAGCAAATTTAAAATATCTTTCAGGATGCCTCTGGAATATTTCGAACATATTTCTAAGTATGAATTTAAAATTTTTCTTCTCTAAAGTTCATAAATATTTCAAATGTTGTTTTAAAAACAACTTTATGTTTTAAAAATTTTTTTTCTTAACTTAAAAGGAAAATATATTAAAATTAAGTAAAATATATAGGGTCCGCCAAATTTTTTTTTTTTTTTTTTTGAAAATGATATAAAAAAAACTATTGAATATTTTCTCAAATTTCTGTTTTTATTCGAAAGTACAATCCTTCCGGTTAACAATGGAAAATAATTTCATTCAAATGACTGCCTCGGCTGGCCATGCAGTAGCCTACACGATCGATCCAATTTTTAAGCACATTATCGATTGTGTGCAGCTGTATTTCACCAATGGCTTCACGAATATTTTCCTTTAAAGCGCCAATTGTCTCTGGCTTGTTGGCGTAACACATATCTTTGACGGCACCCCACAAATAAGAGTCCAACGGTATCGAATCGCAGCTCCGAGGTGGCCAAACGACATCAGCTCTGCGGCTGATAATGCGATCTTCAGAAACAGGGCGCAAAACATCGAGTGTAGCTTCGGCTGTGTGGCACGTAGCGCCGTCCTATTGAAACCAAATGTTGCTAATATCCTCCTCTTCAATTTTTGTGAACAAAAATTCGTTCAACATGGCCCAATAACGATCGCCATTGACTGTAGCGGCCACTCCTTGCTCATTTTCGGAGAAAAATGGCCCATTTATGCCTCTGGACCAAAATCTGCACCAAACAGTGACTCGTCTTGGGTGTATCGGCTTTTCCATGTATGCGAGCGGGTTTTCTGTGCCCCATATGCGACAATTTTGCTTGTTTACATACCCGCCAAGATCAAAATGTGCTTCATCTGAAAAGATAATTTTTTGGCAAAATCGGCATCTTCTGTAAGTCGATCGCAGGCGCAGATTCCCAGCGTTGTTCAAGCGTATACACAACCTTATTCGTTCAGCGGAAGGATAAAACTAATGATTTGTCAAATCTGACATGAGCTAAGTATTACCATTCACGAAACAAGCATTAGTTGAAAAAAAACGTTAGATGGCGGACCCTTTATGTTACAACTACTAATTTCCTATATGTCTGCTAAATAAGACCTATCATAGTTAACCAAGCTTAACACTATAATACATTAAAGAATTTAAAAAAATTAATTAATTTTATTTATTTATTTACATATGTAAAATAGTACGTTACCGAGAAGGTATACTAATTTGTTTGTTTATAATTTTGGATTATATGAAAGAGAATGGATCTTATGTTGAAAAATGTTTTATTTAATGTCGGCAAATATGTAAGGAATACAATATCAGATAAATGCTCGCCTCTGTTAGCCTCACAAATGCGAGCCCTTTTGAGCATATTTTTCATTACATTCTCACACATTTCACGCGGTATTTCATTAATTTCATCACGAATATTTTGTTTGAGTTGCTCCAGCGTTTCTGGTTTTTTGCATAAACCTTGCTTTTGAGATATCTCTTCAAAAAAAAGTCCGGGACAGTCAAATCAGGTAACCGTGGAGTACAATCAACATCACCATTCCTTGAAATAATTTGTTGTGGAAAGAACTCTCGCAGTAATTCCGTTGTAATCCTGGCTGTATGCGATGTGGCACCGTCTTATATAAACCACATGTGAGTCAAGCCCAAAGCATGCAGTTAAAAAGTTTTCAATCATATTACGATATCGCTCCCCATTCACAGTTACCGTTACGCCGTTTTCAGTTTCAAAGAAGTAAGGTGGTCCAATGATTCCTCCTGACCAAATTGACTGCAAATTGCACTGTCACTTTTAATGGATGCAAACGTGACTGATGAATAATTTGAGGGTTTTCCATTGCCCAGAACCGACTATTCTGTTTATTCACATAACCATTCAAATTAAAATGTGCCTCGTCACTCATTATGACTTTTTCATCAAAATCGATAATTGATTTTATAAAATGTTTTAACGATTAATACACGTTGGTTTACTGAATATTTTTCAATATTCATAACTGCCAAATATGAACTGTCAAGACTAATGTTTACCAAATTGGCGGCAAAACTAAGTAGTATACCTTCCCGGCGGACACCCTGTCCATATACATACTTATTTGCTTCATTTATTAAAGTCACTTCCTGTTTCTAAACTTGAAAAAATGGCTCGCAATAAATAGATTCATCTCAAACGAGGAACTGATTACCGAAACTAATGCGTATTTTTAGGAGTTCCCAAAATCGTATTATTCAGATGGTATAAAAAAGTTGAAAAATCGTCTTACTAAGTGTATTGAGCTAAAAGGAGACTATGTTGAGAAATTAATGGTTTTTGAAAAAAAAATGTATTTTTCCTACTTAGGTAGCTTCAATATCAATCCGCCCTCGTAGACCGAATTCAGAACCTTCCACTCTTACCGTTCCAATGATGTATATTAATATTTACTTGGTATCAATATATATTTTTTTACTCCCACTTATCCAACACGGCCCAAGTTTTGACTAATGAATTGTATTGACCACTAAGTTATTTTGATCAAATATAGAGATTCTTACTATTACATATTAAAGATATAGACATATGAATACAAATAATATATGTACGTGGAACCGCACAGTTGAACAATAGTAAAGCCACACACCAAATGAAAGCTTTATATATACACAGGCTTAAAAATATTTCCTATTTCACATATAATTTTATTGCCATAACGAGTAAAACTTATGTAATACAAAGTGGTTCACTCTAACGTCAATAACCGCAAATACATAAAAACCTTGGCATTGACTAAGAAAAGTGTAATCTATTAAACCACATAAAGAATTTTCCTCAACTTTCATTTTTAAAAATGGACTTTTTTTCAAAAATTTGTTCGGGCTACAACGTGCATTGTTTAAATACCAATAAGATAAATTCAATTTTTATTAGTTAATATGAGAACAGTAAAGTCAACTGCAATAATATATATTTTACAGATTTTTTTCATTTAATTTGTGTTAAGGTACTAAAAAAATCTAGCGAATGTCAAAATTCAAAAAATTTTCCTTATTTGAGCAAAACTTGATTTTCGTTTTACAATTAATTAAAAAAAAAAAAAAAATTAAATCCTTTGTTGATGACTGAAAAACAAAAAGTTTTTAACCCATATTTTTATATACAATATGCTGCCATAATTTTCTATTGTTTACAGCAGTTTATGACTCTTTCTCTATTAAGTTCTTTCATTATGAGATTTGCTGTCATACATGATAATATTTAACCCATTTTTTTCAAATGAAATTAATAACAACTTCCTTGTCTTATTTTTTATTTTTAATTTTAAACGAGAACCTTTTATGAATACGCAATTATTTTTATTCTAATTACAAACTTCCATAAATATAAAATTTCATTTAAACGACAAATAAGTAAAAAAGAACTTGTATTTTCTTCGTAGTGAAGGATTTAATAAAAGTCCTCCTTTTTGCCTTTTAAACGTGCATGACTTAAACAGCCAGACAGTTAAGCTGACGACTGAGTGACTGTATATGGTACCAACATATCACCGCTCTTTGGCAGTCAACATTAATTCATTAATTAAAAAGCTTAAAACATATGTAAACTCTGCCACAAATCTACAAGTACAGAAACAGACACACACACACACACACACACACATGCTTAAGGACAATAAAATACATTAACAATTCTTAAAATAAATACACAAATACTAGCGCCGTTTGACGAGGAGTCATATGAGTACATACTACATACTTATGTATATGCAGTCGTAGTATGTGTGAACAAATATATGTTAATACTTTTTTGGATGAAATCCTATAAAAATTCTTCAAGAGAATCTAAAAAAAATTTGAAAATTAAATGAAAAAAGAACAGAACAGAACAGAACAGAACAGAACAGAATAGAAACAACAGTATGAAATGAACATGTCAACGCATTTATAAAACATCTTTCGAAATTGCTTCACGCCGCCACTCTCAACGCTTAATAGTCACAATCATACACACACAAATACATGGCCTGACTGACTGCCACATACAAATCCGAATGTGGCAAACATTCATTCAAATATGCCGAATTCTTGGAAAGGCGTCAACAAACGTGGTTTAAATGAAAAGCGTCAGTGAGTCAACCATGTGTTTGGAGATGGCAAAGAGGACAAACGAATGAATGAACGAAGGAACAAACATTTGTAGATGTGGAAGAAAAAAACAGCTGGTTTAAGCTAATTAGTTATTAATAATGAGAAATTTTAACTGTCAGTAACACAATTTCAGTTCTGTACTATGGTCTACAAGAAGCATGCTGGATTCACTTTAGTTACGCCTTCGTACCTTAGTCTCAATTGTGGTCTGACCAGTTGCTGTAGAGAGTTGAGCATTGCTGATAGTGATTAGCCAGAAAATGGCCAGGACTCGTTTCAGTTAACGAAAACCTGGATTGTTTTGAGATCACAGTGAGCTTTGTTCCACGATTTTTAACCGTACAAGCCAAGATGTTGAAAATATTCTGCTCAGTGCGCCTCAACCTGTGACGAGATACTCACACTGGGTATAGTTGGCCATAAGCTTGTTGTTGATCCGGTTCTTAGTGTTTACTCTGGATCATTTGTTAGATGTAATAATACTCTTAAGATAACAAAATGATTGAACGTATTCAATCTGCTGCTGTAGTAATGTGAAGTAATGTAAGTTGTTGGTATTTTCCGTGTTAATACAATACCAAAGTCTGGCAACCCATGGGCAAGTGGTCCAGCGCTCTTCAGGCTGAGATCTAAATTATTTCCATCTGTGTGGAGATTAATAAAGAGCAAGGAATCAGGGGCGCTTCTGTTACTATTGTAACGTTTTGACCTTTTTAAAATATTGGAGTTCTTTTAATTGCGTCAAAATAAAATAAGTACCACTTTGCTGTTATTTTACAGTTTTTATTTTTTCACTTTACAGTATACAATTATAACTATACAGTCTCCAACTTATTTATCTTGCACTTAATATTCGTTAATACAACACTATTTTTACGCCTAAACACGACTTTGTTTTACGACTACAAAAGAATAACTATGTGGACGTATTCAAAGGAGCCTCCTTATCAAGTCAGTACGACAATGCCGTCAGATACACAAATCAGTACAAGGGTAACACATTAACAAACTTGACACAAACCAGTAGATCAAAATCCCACAATACACTCTCAAAGGCACTTATGTGGTATATTTTTTTTAGGCATTTTAATTTTCGTAACAATATATAGTATATTTCGATAGTCCAGCTCCTTTCTTCGCAGTATATAGACTCGAGACTGGTGCTTGAGTGCTAAACGAGCAGGGTGTTATGGGAAACTAGTTCACTAATGAACTGGCAAGGTTGGGTTGAGCTACTGGTCGATAGCTAGCGACCTGGTCTAACTTTAATATTCACACTAATGGGAACACTCGTTTTATCTTTCTATAAAATTTGAGGCTGCCTGGTATTCCCTTGCAGCGAAAGTGCATTTCAAGTGGCAAATTGGTTTAATATATCGAACGCCTCCTCAAAGTCTACAATTTACAAATATAATAGAGGTCTCTTCTCTACCGCTTTCCTCGTGATCGTGCATAGACTTTTGATGTGAACAATTCTTAATTTGCCAGGATTCATTGCGAATATTGTTGGCAAGAGCATCCGCCAATCGTTTATTTAGTACGTTCGCAATGACCCTGTTCACCATGTTATTTAGATCGCGCGGTAATCAATTCCTCAATATTCTCAATGAATCGCTTTGTGATCAGTTCTGCGTTAAAAGCCTGATAATGGCGGCCCCAAACTTTTCGGCCGGGCCTTGAATAGGATTGCTACCTAAATGCCTTTAAAAGGAAGCATTTTACAATTAAAAGAAATTTAATATTTCAGAACCTGAATCAGAATGGAATCTGTTCTAGTTGGCCTGCCGAAAGTCAGACAAATAAATCAATATGGCAGTTTTAAACAGAAAATGGCCTCTTGGTAGCGCACATTATAAGGCAATAGAAAAAAAGGAAAAACAAAAATCTCTCTTTCACTGCCAGGTCTTAAACTAACGAATCTTTGTTATAAAAACTTACATATTTTTTAGTAGATCTAAATTCTTTACATTCATTGCAAAACACGTCTATGTGGCTTTGGAAAGGCTCAAAAAATCTATTTGCATTTGAGGAATATTTTCATTCTTAACTTGTTCATTGAGAAGGAGCCGAACCCTGTTAGGACCTATTACCTGTTCTCGTAACAAATGAATTTTGAATATTTTAACAGATTTTGGTAAATTTTAGCTTAATTTTAGGTAAGAATGACAACTATCGTAACCCTAAGTCGATTTAATCAGCAGATATTAGATTCAACTATAATTTCCTTGTCTTAATTTCGACTTCAGTATCACCTGCTTAGTGGAAAGTCCCAATAAGTATAAGTACACGGTGGGCAAATTCGAGATTAGGAAGTAAATTGGCTGTAAAAAGATGAAATGTCAAGACCTGAGCTATCAACCTTTGACACTTATTTTTAAAAAATTGGAAAGTTCTAACTATGGAACGCCACACTCTTTAGCAAAGAATTTTGGTTGCGAAAATTGACTACCAATACTGTAAATATTTTCCTGTATCACTCGTATAATTCGAGCAGCATTTGCTCGTAATCAGGATCCTTCTGAGACTGTGCGTAATTTAATCGCTAAGTTCGAGGCTCACGGTATTTTTGCTGACAATAGATCAAAACAATACGCTCGATATGGCCGTAGTGATGCAAACGTAACCGCTGTGCAGCAGAGTGTTGAGATTGAGCCTGGAACATCAACTCGTCGACGTTTGCAACATTTGAGTATCACCACAGGAACTTTGCGCAAAATTTTGCATAAAGATCTTAATTTTTACACTTATATAAAGTTCAACTCGTTCAAGAACTAAATCCAGCCGATCATTGTTTGCGTCAAATGTTTGTGAACTGGCTTTTTGAAATACTGAACGAAAACAACGCATTTTTCGACAAAATCATCAGTAGGTATGAGGCCCATTTTCAATTAGGCGGTTATGTAAACAAACAAAATTGTCGCATACAAAAAATCAACAAACAGTCTTCGACAAACCAGTGACCGAATGGAGCGGCAGCTAGCACCAGCAACTTTTTAAGCAACCATTAACGCCATACGGCCACATTTATTGGAAAAAGCAGTCCAAAATTGGACTGATCAAATGAACCATGTAAATTGTAACCGTTGCGGAGATATCTTGGATAAATGTCATTCTAACAATATTTCTGTCTTGTACAGGGTGGGCAAATTTGAGGTTAGGAAGTAAATTGGCTGTCAAGTGATGAAATGTCCAGAATTGAGCGGTCAACCTTTGAAACTTATTTAGTAAAAAGCTGGGAAATTTTAACTATGGAAGGCTACACTCTTGAGCAAAGAATTTTAATTGTGAAAATTTACTGTTTGAAAGATTGAATAAAATTATCGCATATGGAACTCACAAAATCCACAAACAGTCTTTGAAAAAGCATTACATCCAACGAAAATCACCGTATGGTGCGGTTTGCGGTTAGACGGCACCATCGACCCTTATTTTTTCGAAAATGAATAATGAAATGCCGTCACCGTGAATTCTCTGTGCTACTAAGCCATGATAACCACAATTGGCTAATGTTGACATTAGTGACGTTTGGTTTCAGCAGGACGGCGCCACAAGCCACACAAGCAGCCAAACAATTCAGTTATTGCATGAGAAATCTCCTGGTCGAGTATTTTCTCGATTTGGCAATGTTAATTGGTCGACTCGTTTTTGTGATTTAATGCCGTTGGATTATTTTCTCTGGGGCCATTTTAAGGAACAGGTTTACGTGAACAAACCATAGACAACTGACACTGTGAAAGAGATAAGCGAAGCTTAGTTGTAAAATGTGGGTCAAAATTTTGTGAAACATTTGCCCGACAACATATTATGAATGGAACTGAAATTGTCAAAAAAAAAACAAATTTGTTTTGCAGTCAACTTACGTCCTAACCTCAAATTTGCCTACTCTTTATAACTGCTTATATCTATTTAGTTGCCCTCAATTAAAAACTCTCCATCTCATACACTTGCAGAGTAAAACATATTTTTGGTCATTAAACACGCATACCACGCATGAAATTATCCTGCTTAAATACGTATGTGTCTATGTGTTCATATGTATTCGTATTTGTTAAAGAATGCAAGCAAGGATATACTCACACACACTCATACTCTCAGGGATATAAATATTATTGTATAGCCTCACACCAAAGGATGTGGGCATAAATAAATGTTTATAATCAGACCTGTAATATGTGCTATTTATTCACATACACTTGTATACCACTCATACACTCCTATAAGGATATTCATATAAATGTTGAGATAGAAGTGATACGAATACAAGAGATATTCATGGTTGTTTAATATATCTTTGGCTGTGTGTGTATGTGTGTGGATAAAATAAAATTAAGGGTATTAAAGTCTTCAAAACAATCGAAAGTCCTAATGAGGTAACAACTTGAGAATTTTGAAAAACCAAAAAAAAATATGAATTTTTATAAGTGAAGTTATGAACGAAAATTAAAGGCACTCTTTAACTTAAGTAAAGAAGAAAGATTACTTTAGGGATCCGTATCTATATACAAATTCTTCACATGTTTTTAAACGATATTAAATAGATAGAATAGATAAAGACAATGATGATTCTAAGTTGATCATAAGGTAAATGGCTGGTAACATATCATGATTATGTGATTATCGAAGTCGCAGCCCATTGCAATAATAGAACCAAAAATACCAATCAGTTTTAAGTTTTGTTCATTGCAATTAATCACTAATTTTGGCATCCTTAAGCTCCTGCTTACTTATCGTTGCTTCTTATAATAGGGGCTAAAAAGACAATTAAACTTCGCTTGCTCGAATACAAGACAAAGTTTGTGCTTATAAGCAGCAAACAGAAATTAACAACCTTATCAATGAAAATAGAATCTGTAGAGGTTACATCATTAGATGACATATAGCATCTAGAAAATTCGGTCGATGAAAGGCCCAGTTTTTAGAAATCCCACTGATGGAGCTAATTCTCAGGAAAAAATCATGCTTAATATGGGTAGACTCTGCCAAATTAGCCGTTTACTTCTAATCTTTTGAACTTGCAGCGCAATTCTTTCTTACGGGCACCAAATTAAGAAGCGCACTTTTTACAATAGCAAGAAAGTATATGTTGTACTTTTGCAAAAAAGAAGTATCGTTTAAGAGTTTACAGTAGTTTTAGAAACTTTCTTTTGGAATCAGCGTGAATTGTTGCGAGTACTTCTTCTATTAATCTGATCGCTAGGTAATTGACTAGTACTTACAACGAATAAAAAATGAAATTGCATTAGGCTAAGAAGGAGAAGACCATACTTGGTATAGCGAAGAAGATAGGAAAGTTCTTTTAAAGGCCGTTAGACTTTTCGATTGATTCTCCATATTGATACTTGTTTAAAACGCCAGCATGGAAAAGTAAACATCACTTTGACTAAATTCATTGTAGAAGTTACTTGAATATCTGAATATCTCGAGAAAGCCGAAACATCTTCTATTTACATGTTTCCTGAACAGTTCGAACTTGGGTCCTGATAGCATGGTCGAAGTAATGCTTAGAACGGATGTTGCATATTGTAGTAGTTAGAGTGCCCGCATACAACGCAAGTGAACCAGGGTCGAATCCTTAGTAGAGGATATGAAGAACAAAATTTAATTGCAGCCTAGCTATGGCGATGATGATAAACATCACACAAGTGGCCAGGAGAAAATACCACCTACTGGGGAAAAATGAGAATGCTAAAAAAGAATCACCACCAGCACTTCACAATCACATGGTAGCAAGCAATAGTAGACTAATCATTTACTTAGATTGAAAATCAACTAGTCACTGAAACAGTGACTTTTGTCTGTTCAATGAGTTAAAAAACCATTACGGAGAACAAGTTTCAGCAGCCGAGAGGAAATAATGGAAAAATCGCATGAAGCACTGATGGAAATAACGAAAACCACTGGCATAAGTGTGTTGCAATCGATGGGGCTTACTTTGAAAAGGACAATATAGATTTAGATGAATAAACTTGTATTTTTAATTTTCTGAATAAATTCCGGGAACTTGTTGATCAAATTTAATAAATTTTTCATAAGTTATGCCGTCTGTCTACGGTCATAGCTCATACATTCTTAGCTTAAAAGCTATTAACTTATTTTAATTAACAACAAAGCAATAATATCATATTTGCTTGGTAGATGTCAATTTTATACACAAATCAATAGACAAAAATTATTTTGTAATCAGCTCATAAGCGGTCCTATCCGTCATTTAAACTCTTGATATAAGCTAAGCAGTATCAGAATTTTCGTCCTAAAATTAAGTTTATCGGCTTGGTTTTAGCATTTTCAAGCTTAACATAATTTATGACCTTTCCGACAAGTTTTACTTAAATTTAACTTGTTTTTTACTCAGTGTATATAAGTCAAATCTTATTTAACGTTTCCTTACAAGGTAGCACTTCATAAAGTCAAGTGTGACTGACTAGAATTTTCTTCTTGCCTATCATAACAGGGGGTAGTGCTAAATTTTAAAAAACAACAAAATTGCCAATCAAAAATGTTGCCTTAAAAAACAAATCATAAGAATTAAAAGTTAATTTTCTCTCCTTTAATAAACTTACACTTTTGACTCATTTTTTTTACCGAAAAGCAGCATATGTATTAAAACAGTTAAATTCGACAATTTTGTGGCCAAAATGGAAACTGTTATAGACAATATGACCCCCGTTTTCTCTCTTTTTTTTTTTTTTTTTTGTTCTGGAGAAAAAGTATCAATGACAAGGTTAAGCCTAGAGCAAGAGAGAAGGGTGTTGTTCTGGCTGCTATAGAAAAAAGTCTGAAAATATAGTGGTGATGATGGCAAGAAGGAAAAGCATTGGTAACTTCAATTACTATATGTGACAAGAATTTTAAATTTCCTTCATTTTCCAACATTAATACCACTATGTAGTGCACACTTGTATAAAATGTAGTCCATTTATATGTTGAGTCTTTTTTTTTTTCTAAGTTTTGGAAAACTGTATAATAAGTCTAAACAGGCTAATGTTTATGTGACTGACTACACACACATAGAAATTTTAAAAATAGCTGAAGAATGCAAGTGAAACAAACAAGTGCTGTTACTGCCTGCCTCATTTCCATTTAATGAGATAATCTGCTTTTATAACAACTTGAACATATTTGCTGTAATTTATTGTAGTAATTGTTGAATTATTTTGTTTTTTCTTTTTACTATGAAAAATCTTACAACGACTTTTACTCCGTTCTATTTACGATTTTTTTTATCGCCAGAACATAGAAAAATAATGAATTACTACGGTCTCTTGAAGGGGAAAGATATATGCACACTGTAGCATCAGCTACTGTTGTTGATTTTTAGGCCTCTTTTAATAACGCATGTACTCGTATTGTTCCCCAATTTCAATTTCATTTAACAACACGGGGCATGGTAATGTGCATTAAATGAAGCATATTTTTTAGAAAGATTTATTTGATTGCTTTATTTCTTGCCATATTATCTACAGCTGTTTATGGAAGCTATTGCAAAAATTTTGTCTAGAAAGAAACAAAAAAAAAGGAGAGAACTAGACAACCAACACAGAATGATATATGTGCAAGAGGCTAAAGGACTTAAGGAAATTCCAGGAAAATTAAAATGGAATTCAAAAAAGAACAAATAATGGAAGACAAAGAGTAATACATATTATATTTGGTATGTTTAAAGTGTTTAATGAGGTATTTCATACTCAAATTTAGCTTCCACTCATCTTAAGGGTTAATAATAAAATTATACTAACGATCGCATTTGCTAATTTATTTCAAAATAAAATAAAATGAAACGAAACATAAAAGAAATCTAAATATATTGTTACGTTTTTACCTTTTTAAAAACGTTTTTTTATGAGTTCGTAGATTGTAGTTAAAATAAAATATATTCTGTGTTTGATTTTAATTAAAAATCCTTTATTCAACACAGCCATGTGCACCACTGCTTGTAATCTTTTTACAGGCAATAACAATTTTTATTCTTAATTACTCTGTCTGTTTAAAACTTTGTAAACAACAACAATTACTCGTCCATAGGTTATCCACACTTAACTCTCTTTGCTGAGTTAGCTCCAACTAAACTGGTTTTTACTTCACTACTACCTTCAGGAGTTTACTCCTTATAAACTCTCTTCACACCAATAACACATTCGCTGAGTTAACTTTACTTAAACTGATCGTTGTTCGCATCGTTGTGCTTTTTATATGGCTGAGTAAACAATACATCGAAAGCTCTCGAACCTCTCGATATTTCAGGTAGATTCTATTTCTTTCTTTTAATTTCTTTTAATTTCTTTTTAGTTCTTTTGTAGCCATGCGTATGTACACATCTACCTATTTCAGCTTTTAGTATTTGTTGTCGCTTGTTTATTGTCTGTTACTTGTTTTCTTTGCTGTTAGCTTGTTGTTGCTGTTGCTGTTACTGTGTTATTTTTATTTACATTATCTCTGCTAATAATGCTTGTTGTTATCGATTCTGGCTATTTGTAAACATCATGTATAGTTGTTCTTGCAGCTTTTGTTTATTTATTTTAGCGAAGCAAAAAAACGCAGAGGTTCCCAATCTTATTTTCGTAACAATATAAAGGAGGACTATAAAATCCGTTGTAACTGATGTTCTCTGAAATATATTGTAAACAAAAGGTGATTTCAGTGCCAAATTTTTCTGTATATGCAGCTTTTGTAGGTCCATTGGTTCGTGAGTTATTGACGTTAGAGTGAATCCTTTTGTATTGCCTGAATTTTACTTGAAAACGAAATTTGTTACAGCATTTAAACTTTGTGTGAGTTCGAAAATATTTTTGCAACTGTGTTACATATACAGCATATGTAGAAAGATTTCATTTGGTGTGTGGTATTATTCAACTAGGCGGTGCCAGCCCATATCATCAGTCAAAAATTGAGCAGAATTGGATAAATGGGAGTAGCACCTCCCATACAAAGTAAATATTGGTTTTTATATATCTAGAGGACGATTAGGATGGCAGAGTTGATATTGGTCTAAATATCTTATTAGTTAATATACATCATCAGTCGAAATATGGGCGAAATTTAATAAGTGGTTGTGGCATCTAGAGAACGATTAGAATATAAGGCTCAGAATTGGGTCTTAATGACTTCGTAGATAGTAAAACCATCAATTAAAAAATGGATGGAATTAATACACATCATCAGTCGAAATATGGGCGAAATTTAATAAGTGGTTGTGGCATCTCCCATACAAAGTAAATATTGGTTTTTGTATATCTAGAGAACGATTGGAATATAAGGCTCAGAATTGGGTCTTAATGACTTTGTAGATAGTAAAACCATCAGTTAAAAAATGGATGGAATCGAATAAGTGGGCATGGTACCTCCCATACAAATTAAATAATAACTTTTGTATATTTTGAGAATGGTTAGAGTTGAAGTTTCTAAATTTAGTTTAAATAACTTGGCAGTCAAAACAAACCATCATTTAAAAAAAATATTGAATTTTGCATGTATAGAGAACAATAACAGTTAAAGTCAAAAAGCAGATACAATAGAAAAGTTTCCAGCATCGCCGGGGAGATTACTAGAGATTAATAGGTTACAAAAAAGAAAGTAAAATTAAAAAATGATATCTAGTATATTTATAGTGCCTGATAAATTTGAAATAAGTCGTTCTTTTTGCGATCTTATCAAATATCTTAGGCTTCTTTTGAGCCCCTCTTTGAGATACTCTCAGCATTAAAATTTAGAAACATAATTTTTTACGATTATGATTATGGATATCATACCAAATGCCAAAATAAAAATTGAAAGTTTTACCAGAAGGCATAGTCAGGCTTGTCAGATCTGGCGATTTATCGCCAAACGTGGCGATTTGAAAATTTATTTTCCGTCCCAATTTTCGGTTTGGAGACCTGGCGACTTTTTGGCGATTTTGTTGGCTATTTTTGGTAAAGAAATACGAAAAATTTCAATTATTATTTGCTACTTTTATGTATGAAATTCGTGAACATGAACACTTTAATGTGTCCATTATGACGGCAGCTGAACTTCAATTGTGTTCTTGGCAACGAAAAATTTGTAGTTGCCTATATGGAACTGAAATTATGTGGAAAAAAATTAGTGTTCTCAGGGCTATGAAGTATATCATATAATCATTGAAAAGGTCATTTTCTCTTCTCTCAAAATCCACTGTAAACCTTAAAATCGGACAGTATTCCACTAAATTATAAGTCTTAAAGTATATGAAGTTACGAAAAACCGTTTTTTTACCGTAATTAAAGATTTTTGAGATGTTTAGAAAGTTTCAAAAACTGAATCTTGTACTCGATTGCGTTTATTAGAAAAATATTATAACTTTTCATGTATTTTATCTTCGTTCTTCTTTGCCGCATAGCGTAATTCAATTCCAATACAAGGCAATGTGAAATGTGTCGAAGTAAAAGTGTATAATGTTTTAGATAAAGGGAACGCCAAATATTTTTATTTTTTTTTTTAAAGTGCTATGAAAAAAGCTACTGAATATTTTCTCAAATTTCTTTTTTATTGGAAAGTACAATCCTTCCGGGTAATAATGGAAAATAATTTCATTCAAATGGCTGCCTCGGCTGGCCATGCAGTAGCCTACACGATCGGTCCAATTTTTAAGCATATTATTGATTGTGTGCAGCTGTTTTTCACCAATGGCTTCACGAATTTTGGTTTTTAAAGCGTCAATTGTCTCTGCCTTGTTGGCGTACCACTTACCTTTGACGGCACCCCACAAATAATAGTACAACGTGTTAAATCGCAGCTCCGAGGTGGCCAAAGACATCAGCTCTGCGGCTGATAATACGATGTTCAAAAACAGGGCGCAAAACATCGAGTGTAGCTTCGGCTGTGTGGCACGTAGCGCCGTCCTGTTGAAACCAAATGTTGCTAATATCCTCCTCTTCAGTTTTTGTGAACAAAAATTCGTTCAACATGGCCCGATAAAGATCGCCATTGACTGTAACGGCCACTCCTTGCTCATTTTCGAAGAAAAATGACCCAATTATGCCTCTGGACCAAAATCCGCACCAAACAGTAACTCGTCTTGAGTGTATCGGCTTTTCAATGTATGCGTGTGGGTTTTCTGTGCCCCAAATGCGACAATTTTGCTTGTTTACATACCCGCCAAGATCAAAATGAGCTTCATCTGAAAAGATGATTTTTTTAGCAAAATCGGCATCTTCTGTAATTCGATCGCAGGCCCAGATTCCCAGCACTGTTCAAGCGTATACACAACCATATTCGTTCAGGTAAAACTAATTATCTGACAAATCAGACATGAGCTAAGTGTTACCATTCACGAAATAAGCACTAGTTGCAAAAAAACGTTCGATGGCGGACCCTATATATAGCAATAATCAGACTACATATATATATCCAAAATGTATTTCATATTAACCATAAAAATTATCTTTTATAGTTTTCTACCTTTCAGTAAACTATAATCTACGTTATAGTAAACATTGTACACTTTTTGTTTCTGCTAATATTTTTGCTTAATAAAATTAACAAATTATATATTATGGCGAACTTTTCTTCATTTTTGGCGAAATTTAAGAACTCGGTACACATTATTTTTTGTTTTAAAAATTTTTTTCATTATTTTAAAAAATATAAATTTTATTGCCAAAATGTAAAAAAAAAGATGATACGGCGATTTGGGCGATTTTTGAAATTGAATTTGGGGAAAAAGCTTAAAAAAGATCTGACAACCATGGGCATAGTCAGATTTGTAAGCTACTAGCTAAAACCCGATGTGCCTCGCTACTCCCAATCTTAATTATTATTTTAGTATCTGTCTTAGCTACATTTCTTAATCCAATCATTTGTTCCTTGAATAAGGACCCTTTAGGTTCTTGCTTTTAGTTATATACAGTCTTCACACAAACACACATTCTTTTTTGTATACATATAAGATATGTATATATCGTGGGGGCCATTTAAAAGTTTAAATTTAAAGCAAAACGGTTTGAAATTTTTCTAAATTAATGTTTCTGTTGTGAAATTCTTCCGGTTATAAATGAAATATTACTTCACTCATATGGCTGCCGCGGCTGGCCTCACAGTACCCCATTCGATCGGACCAATTATCGAGAACTTTTTCGAGTGTATAGGGTATCTCGGCAATAGCATCACGAATGTTGGCCCTCAAATGCTCAAAAATCTCTCAAATTGTCTTTAACGGCACTCCACAGCAAATAGCCCAACGGTGTCAAATTGCATCTTTTTTGCGGCCAACTGACATCACCATTTTGGCTAATTAAACGGCCATCAAACGCTTGACGTAATAAATCGATTGCTGGCACAAGTTCTATGCGTAAATTGAGATACATCAATAGTTGCCTAATGGCAAGGCCGGCGCCATGTCCAAACTTGGTTAGGTCACATCATTTTTATTATATACTTATTGTCTAATATTGTTATTATTGAATTAAATATGAATTTGAATTTACTGAATTTTGACTGAAGATTACTTATAATTATTTTCATTTGTATTGTAATGATTAACTTTCCATTTCTTTTGTGAATTAATAATTTATAATGTGCGAAAAATGTTAGTTCAATGTTAAAGCATAAACACATTCAAACGAAGGTTAGATCGACAGAAATTTAAAATCAGATAGCAAATATCGTTTCAACGGATACGCACAAGGTTTTCTAAAACTTCAAATCTACTTAAATTCTACTTAAATTCTACTTCAATTAAAATATATTTATAAAAATACAGAAATTGGTAAACTTTAAAAATCACAAATTAAAATTAATTAAACTACTGTTTAATCCAAATAAAAATCTTAAATTGAATTACAAATTAAATTCATATTCTGTTGGTTCACTCACACGCATACACAATATAGCACATAAAGCACGTAAAGGTGAGATCTAACACACATACCCCCACACATTTATATTTTCATATTTTCATGAAAATCTTTGTGACAAGAGTTGGTGCCTTAAAATCTAAAATTACAGTCCACATAAAGCCACCTCCTCTTAACACACCAAGCTCTTGTTCAATCATGTTGAATGAACATGAAACGATAATGAAGCAAATAATAATTTTACAATGATTTGTTTCTGTGTGTATACATATTTCTAATATATCAACAAATTGCGGTAACTTTTACAATTTTTATTCATTTAGTATATATAGTATATATAGTATATATAGTATATATAGTATATATAGTATATATAGTATATATAGTATATATAGTATATATGGTATATATTGTAGGCCAACCAACAACACACTTACAAGTGAGTGGACATCAACATCAACATTTTTTTCATCGCATAAAAGTGATGAAGCCAGTTTTTCTATTTTAAACATGATGAAGTGATTTTCACTAGAACGATCATATTTTTCACATGTCAGAAAAGTTAAGCAGCTATTTTGATTTTTACTAAATAATTTGAGGAATACTTTACTCTGTACTATCTGTGCAATACTTACAAGAGCGTGTCTGATCGAAAATGAAGTAAAACTCTAGGTATTTTAAAATCCTATTTAAATCTTCTGAGCCGTGTTATGTAGAAGACAAAAGTGTTCATTAATGATGTAGAATAAAAAAATTTAAAGATTTTTAAGCATGTAATACGTTGACGTTACATGCTTTTAGTGATAATAACATATTTTCATGCTAAACCCATGACATACTTGCATTAATGATTGATTCACCAGTAAATCGCACACTGCTTTATAAAGAATATTTTTTTTTTTCTTAAGCCACAACGTTCGTTTGTGGTATGAAAATCCCTTAAAAATATTTTACGGCGATAACGATATAAAATAATTTCAATGAATGACTGCATTAAATATTAATTTTCAAACATTTATTTGTCACATTTCGGCCCATTTTAAAATTATTTGAAGCTATTGATCAAATAATATTTCTAGTCTCCCTTTAAAACAGTCCGTAAACAAATATTACTCTTATCACAACGTCTCATCAAACAAAAACTAATATTAAGCGGGTGAAAAAAATAAATTTAATATACTTTTAATAAAATAAACAAAATTTTTGAAATATTTGCACAATCTTCACTCAAAGCAAAGTGAAAAATATCCATAGCTTAGTGTGGGCTATAAGAGATACTACAGCTATAGGAATATTTACGACTCTTCTCGTATCATCACTAATGAAATCTCTACAAAAAAAGGGATAAACATTAATGAATGAACACAATCAAAATTACGAAAAAATAAATAAAATTCGTTTTAATAAAATATTTTTTTTTTTAACAAATTCATGTTACTGGAAATGAAATGAAAAGAACGCAATTGTTTTACGCACGAATAAATTTTAATGAAATGTTGCAATAACACAAGAAAAAATATTTTGATTTAATAAGAAACCAAAGTAGCGAATATATTGTAAATAAAACACCAACAACAATAGCAGCAATTGGGCAAACATTGGTAGAAAAATTAAAGCGATCCATTGCATAAATCCGCCAGCCAACAACCACTTCTTCATGGAGTTGAACAGTTCTTTTCTCCATTTTTGATTGTAACAGCAAGAACGCATTAAATTGAAAAACAAAGCAAAAATGTGATTAAAAAAATTATTCGTTTTTTCGTCTCTACCCACACTCCACTTTAGTTATTAAAAATTATATTAAAAAATATTTTCGTATTTTGTTATAAAATATGTAGTTATTTTTTAATTTTCCAAAGGATTCCTATGGCAAAACTTAATACATTTGTATTTGCGTTTTTATTATCCGGTTTCAGAGCAAACCTGTCCAGTACTCAGACGTTAACAGCTTGCGTGGTGGTATAGTGATCACCTATTTATTTATGTATACATATATTGATTTGGCTAAGGCCCATGGTACCTTCCACCACCAAGCCATATTGAAAGCATTGTAATCTAAAGGATTTCGAGTGGCAAAAATCGATCTAATCCGTACCTTCTAGAGGAATTCGTTGAGCAGAGTGCTATATGAAAACAACCTGGGCAGACAATTTAGCAATTAGACGGGAGCTCAGCAAGGCTATATTTAATCTACTCTGTTTGAATATGGTACTTTACTCAGTAAGGCAGCAGGCAATCATCATTAGCAGAGGTAATACTTGGAGCTGCACGGATGTCTTGAAGATCTTGGTTATGCCGACGATATATCAACCTTAATAAAAAAGTTCCCGGAATAATCCTCGTGTGGAAGTTGTTAAGTTACTACATCTGTTGTTGATTCCTGCTAAATCTTATCGTCATAGCTTAACATTTGCAAAAGCTACGTAGTCAAGAGTACATCTATCCCTATGTGTGCAAAAAACAGATTTAATGATCCGCGAACATGGGAAATGCTGGAAAAGTGGGTTGGCAACAAATCGCTAAAGAAAACGGTCGCTTACCAGTGGCACGAGCTGTTCAAAAGTGGTCGTGAGTCAATCGAAGATAATGAACGCAGTAGCAGACCATCGACATCAAAAACTGACGAAAACATTGATAAATTAAAAGAAATGTTGGTCAATAATCGCAAATTAACCATCCGAGAGATAGTGGGGGACTTGATCATTGCCTATGGATCTGTCCAAGATATTTTGGTTAATGATTTGCGTTTCCGTCGTGTAGCAGAAAACTTGGTGCCAAAGACTTAAATTTTATGCAAAAAAAGAGGTCGCATGCGATTTGCGGAGCTGAATCCGATTCAAAATTCATCAAAAGGATCATTACTGGAGACTAGAAGCAATCCAGACATCAGGCAAGTGAGCCGAGACCAAAAAACGTCGTTTTCGGTCAAAAAAGAAAGCAATGCTCACGGTTATCATGGATTAGAACGGTGTGGTACATCATGAATTTTTGCCAGAAGGCCAGACAGTAAACAAAGAGTATTATTTAGGCGTTATGAGACGTATGCGTGAAGTAATTCGCCGAAAGAGGCCAGAATTGTGGGCAGAAAACTCGTGGATTTTGCACCATGATAACGCATCGTCTCACAATGTCATCTTTATTCGACATTTTTTGACGAAAAATGCAACAGCCACCAAGTTCATCTGATTTGGCTCCCTGTGACTTCTTCCTGTCCAACTGAGTTAAAAAACCATTACGTGGAACGCGGTTTAGCATTCGAGAGGACATAATGGAAAAATCCCAGGAAGCACTGATGGACATACCGAAAACCAAATGTAAAAAATGCTTTGAAGATTGGATCAAGCGCTGACATAAATGTGTTGCAGTCTATGTGGATTACTTTGAAGGGGACAATATATATTAAGATGAATAAACTTGTATTTTTAGTTTTCTAAATAAATTCCGGAAACTTTTTGATCAAGTTATACTTCTTTGCCCACTGCTTCGCAAATATGGAGCCAAACTGCATGAAATACACATCAATGTATATGATGAAGACCAACATAAGCTAAGGTTCTATGCCTTTTCTGTACTTGGGAAACGCCACATCCTCATCTTGTGGCTCTTTGGAAAATATTATTAATTGCATTAAAAAAGCCGGTCAAGAACTTGGCTCATTTCGCTATACGGCTGTAAATTCAAGAACGACTCGCCTAACGACATTCAACCATTTTCTTCAATTGTTCTTTACAAAAGATACTTAAAATATTCTTACCGAATAACATCTCAAATGGAGATTTGTGGCAAAGAGTAGAATTGCCCAAAATACACATAATGGAAAAAACCTGGTCAGAAGTAACGCTAATGGCACAGAATAGATCAAAATAAAGGAATTTTATACTTTTTATATCCTTTAAAACTAAAAATGGGTTTGAATAGTAAAGGTTAAAATTATCGATAACTATGGTCTGACAGCTGAGAATGTCAAACAGTTCAGACATTTCTGTTCAATAACGTTTGACATGTCATCATGAATCGTTTAACTCCAAAACAACGCTTTCTAATTGGGGAAATTCAAAATAAATCTATACGCGAAGTTAATAGAGCACTTTATCCATTATACGATCAATTATTTCCGATTAAATGTCAACGTTGATGAGCAAAATTGCCTCAAGCCTTTGACGAATCGCCATTACGTCTATTAAAATTGCCTGTTTGGTGCAGCATAGACCTTATCGTTATTTCTGGTCGTTAAGGAGAATAGCGAACGCTATCGAACCATGTTGACGGAATTATCGTTTCCAAAAATAAGTCCGCTTAATACAAACGATGTTAGGTTCCAATAAAATGGCTCAACTGGTCACACATCACGCTTAAGAATCGATTTATTGGCAAATCAATTTGGTGAGAATTCTCTTTCTAGAACTGGTTTTGTTCACTGGCCTGGCCTCCTTGACCTTGCGATTTAAGGCCTCTGGGTTAATTTAAACGAGGCTATGTGAAGTCATTGGTTTATGCCGACAAACCAGTAACCATTGACGTCATACGGCCACATTTATTGGAAAAAGCAGTCCAAAATTGGACTGATCAAATGAACCATGTAAATTGTAACCGTTGCGGAGATATCTTGGATAAATGTCATTCTAACAATATTTTTGTCTTGTACAGGGTGGGAAAATTTAAGGTTAGGAAGTAAATTCGACGTCAAATGATGAAACGTCAAGAATTGAACGGTCAACCTTTGACACTTATTTAGTAAAAAGCTGGGAAATTTTAAACAAAGAATTTTAATTGTGAAAATTTACTGTTTTACTGACTGAACAAAACTGTCGCATATGGAACTTACAAAATCCACAAACAGTCCTCGAAAAACCATTACATCCAACGGAAGTCACCGTATGGTGCGGTTTGTGGTTCGACGGCATGAGCAAGGAAACGCCATCACCGTGAATTCTCTGCACTACAAAACCATGATAACCTTTAGTTTTAGCAGGACGGCGCCACAATCCATACAGCCAGCCAAACAATTCAATTCAATTTTGTTCTTGAGATTTAACGCCGCTGGATTATTTTCTTTGGGGCCGTTTGACAAACCGGGTTACGTGAACAAACCACAAACAACTGACACTCTGAAACATGAAATACGGCGCTGCATTAACGGGATAAGCGAAACTTTGTTGCAAAATGTGGTTCAAAATTTTGTAAAAAGAGCGGACGACATTTGCCCGACATCATCTTCCATTATTAAATCCTATATTTCTATATTATATTGGTATGAATAAAGCTGGATTTGTAAAAATAATGTATTTTTAAGCCAATTTACTTCCTAACCTCTAATTGGCCCACCCTTTATTATCATTTTAGTTTCTTAAGCTCTTCTCTTCTGATATTAACAGGTAGGCCCCCAACAAATTATTTACTTGTCCATTGCAGTAGTTTTTTCCTCAATAAATAAAGAAACAAAACTTATGTTTTTGCAATAAACATGCCAGCACTAAAAAGTTGTCTAGTGAAAGAAACAAAAAAAAATCGGGAAATTTAATAAAATTACAATGAAATTAAAAATATTACAACTTCTTTTGTTATTTTCACATTTAAAGTTTTCTTCTGTATTTTTTTCACATCCCTCACACGTTTTGTGAACTAAAATATTTCTTTATAAAGTCATGGTTGTTCGAGGGTGGGTAGGGGATATTATAATCCGCTAAGAGATGAAGCTTCTCAATGCTTACAGGCACACGTACAAGTGCACACAGCTTGTGTTTAATCAATAAAACCGCATGGGGTATACGGTTTAGTCCTTATGTTATTTTTGTTTTATTTCTTCCTTAACGACGAATTCTCGTAATGATGTATGCGTATGTTTGGATGGGTAATAGGCAGCGTTGCCAAATATGCAGATTTATGTGTACTTTGCAGTTTTTAAGTATTAAGTGAGCAGTTTCGAAATTTTTTGTTTAAAAAGTAAGGTTTTCAATAAATTGTACAGAGTTACAGTTTTTAACATTTCAGTTTTTAACTTAAATTTTTTTATTTTAATTATAATTTCTAAAGAAAGAATTTCATCCCATTTGCTTAATATTTTATGATGAGGTTTACTCGTACCTCTTTTGAACGCGACAATCTAATCATCACTTTTTTAGATCACTGATCACAAAGAAAAAGAATTTTCACACAATGTGGAATACTCATATTTAGGTCTAAGAAATTTGCGTATTTTTGCGCAGTCGTTTCAGAAAAAAAGAACAGTGGGATCACATTACATACTAAGTAACGTAAGTACGTACGTTTGAGTGATACAGTGCATATCATTAGGATAGCGTACAAGCTATAATCTCAATCTTATTAGTATTTTAAGCAACCATATAGCGTTTTAATTCTAAAATTCTATATTTTAAACAATATTAATGATAATTAGTAATGCGTGGGACCGCCTCTGTTTGAAATATCCTCGAAAATTCTATCGCAAATTGAAAAAGTTAAAGTTTTTCAATAGAATTCAACGTAATAGTGGACCAAGTGTGTATGATTCCTTCCATTAATTCCATTTTTGTGTTATATTATCTTACACTATTATACACTATCCTAGCCACCCATCTCCATACGTGTTGGATTATATTTAGGGCGGGAAAATAAGGTAACCATTCAAGACCGTCAGCTTTTTGGCTCTGAATTCGGGATTTAACGGATTTGATTGCATGGATTAGAACAATATTATGATTTTCAAATAAGTTTTGCAAAATTTTAAATTTCAGGTGCCAGCCCCCCTGTGTTAGAGTGGGAAACAAGATGCAAGATGATTGCGCTCTAACTATGACCAATTTTTTTAATGCGTTTTTAGTATAATTTTGCTAAAAGAATTATTTAAAATTCTATCTGAAATGGTACAGCAGTCATTGTTATTTTATTTTAAAAAGAATTATTAGCAGTCTACTACATATAAATTTTAAGGCCATATCTCAATTGATTCAGATAATATCTAACATTAAAAAGTAAAAGGGGTGGCGCTATCCTGAGGACGCACAGTGTATATCTGCTTCATAAAAAATATTGAATATTAAAATAAAAATTACCCTTAAAGGTAATTTTATTGCTGAATTTCGGTTTTTTTATATTATCATTTAACTAAACCATTTTTAAGTTAAGTGAATATATGTTGGATAATCTCCTTTATTTCGAACTAACGGTATATCTAGAAAACAAGAACTAATCCAAAAGAACAGTTAGAACCACTGAACTCAGCGTACTTGCAGCCAGTTTACCCGCCGGCTGCCAAGGTTGTCGGAAGAAGGATATTTGAGCACAGTATCATTATATCATCATTGATGTATATGGAATTTAATTTGTTGTGTTTTGCTTGAATAATAAATTATCCGGTACGTTCTGTAAGCCCAAATCGAGTGAAATTGAAATCGAGTGAGAGGAACTTCAAGTTGCTATAATTTTAAAACCAGCTAAGATTTTGATTTTTTTTTTTTTCTTATTAATTCACTTAACTACCCTTCAAATATCTACTCTGATTATCAAAAGTTTAAAATAATTGGCGTATATGTATATTTTCCACTTTTTTAGGTTAATGCAGTTTTTACACTTGAAAACCAGTTTTTTTCCTAAATTTTCAGTTTTGCTAAAAAAAAATATGGCAACATTGGTGATAGGAATTCGCTCTCTTTCTTTCCCTCTTACTCCACTGCTGTTGCGGTTCTTGACGTCATGTTGTTACGCGTTACCACAGCCATAGGATGTAAATATATATTCCTCTTTGGTTTCCTTTATGAATTATTGTTAATTTTGTTACAATTATTTTTTTTTTTACTTTCCATTCCTTCTGTCTTTAGCATTTTGCTTTTTTTTCTTTTTGCTTAGTTTCTTGTTGCATCGAATTAAAGTTTTTTCTATTCGTTTCAGTCTTAAAGTATCCCACAGAGCACATAATTGTATAATTTTTGTTTGAAAATTAATGATAATTTAATGGAAAGAAAGGTGGAAAGATTTTTTGAAGTTTTGGGATGACATTGCGAATATATTTGAATAATAGCTCAAAAAAATCAATTAAATCAATTAAATTAAACAAAGTATCATTGGTCCCAGCTGTCAATAAACTCTTACTCGAAGTTTGTTAAAGTTCAAACAATTTTTTTCAATAAGCGATCCCAAGCAGAGACTCAAACATGGAGACAGTTTATGTTGCTGTCTCTTAAATATTGTAATGAAGAAAATATCGGGTGAACCATTTAAAAGTTTAAATTTTAAAATGCAATAAAACAAAAACGGTTTGCATTTTTTTTTTTTTTTTTTTTTGTGAAGTACAATTGTTCCGGTTAGAAATGAAATATTATTTCATTCATATGTCTGCTGCGGCTGGTCTCACACTACCCCATTCGGTCGGACCAATTTTTGAGAACTTTTTCGAGTGTCCATACACTCGTATCTCTGGTTTGTCGGCATAAAACTTGTCTTTAACGGCGCCCCACAGGAAATAGTCCGATGGTGTCAAATCGCAGCTTCTTGGCGGCCAACTGACATCACCATTTCGGCTAATTAAACGGCCATCAAACGTTTAACGCAATAAATCGATTGTGGCAAGAGATGTGTGGCAAGTTACACCATCTTGTTTAAATCAAACATCGTATCATATTAATAACATGAAGAGCGGACACAAATAAATCAGTTATCATTGACCGTAATATGGGCCAATGCTGCCTCCGCTCCACAAGCTGCATTAAACAGTCACTCGTTATGTGTGCATTGGCTTCTGTAAAACCACATTTGGTTATTCTGAGCCACAAATACGGCAATTTTGCTTATTAACGTACTCACCAAGATGAATATGATCTTTGTCCGAAAAGATGATTTTTGCAATTTTTTGATTTTTTTCCAATTGTCCAATTGACCAATATTCTTTGTTTTGGAAATAAGTTTCCAATAAATCCCAACGTTGCTCAAGCGTAAATCGACTCATTTCGTTTAATGGAGATAATGTACTGAATTTTGCGGCAGAATAGAAGGACATAAGTATTGCAAGATTCTAAATAATCGCTGGTTCAAATTTAAATCGATAGATAAGCCACCCATTAGTAAGAGATGCTACAGTAGTATCGACATAAGAGTCTGAAATTTAAAAGAATTCACATCAGTTTTCCTCTAAATTGTTAAAATGGCCTTGGTGGCAAGACGAAGTTAATGGTCTGCTCTGACAATCAGACTATGAGACTAATAACTTTAATTTTGATAACTTCGTTTATATCAGTTCCACCATGAACAGAAATAATAATGTCAGATGTTATTTTGGACTTAGTAATCATTTTTGAGATATTACCTTGAGCAGAAGAATAAAAATCCACATTAATTCTGCTAGTTTTTCTCTATGATGCTGAATCGTGGGTCATAACACAAACAGATGAGGCAATTTTGATAGTTTTAGAAAAAAAGATTCCCGTCTTAGACCAGTCTTAATAAATACATTCAAGCATTGAAGTGATTGAGATATCACGCATATAAGTCAAAATTCTCCAGTTTGAAAGCCGATTAATACGGCACATTAAAAGTAAAACCGGGGGTCACCTAGTCGCCAGTCTATATCCAGTATATATAACTTACCAGGTCACAGATCCTGGCTGACGCAACCTCACCTGGACCACTAAAAAGCCCTGGCATACCAACCTGAGCCTCCGCTTCTGGAGAGCCGGGCAATAACAGTGGATAGGTTCCACGGTCTCGGCAACTTAGCTGAAATTAGTAGTGCCAGCTTCCCATAGATCAATTCTTGCTGAGTCAGAAAACTCGCTTTTCAGATTACGGATCCATCTCATCCTATGATGGTCGAGTTTAGTTCGAAGCAACCTGAAGACTCTATGATCTCCTCTACTCCTCCAAAACTCTTCCCTTCTACTACGGGCTCAATTATCCACTAAGTGCAGAAAGAACCTAAGTGGTGGTCTGACAGAAGCATTCGCCAGTTCAATGTACTTTTCTGGGCCCGCTCTCGTCAGCTCATCGGTGGTCTCATCCTCCAGCACGCCACTATGTCCAGGGACCCAGCGCAGTTTGACGATACACACATCCAAAAGTGACGTGAGGTCTCTTCTGCACAGTGTAATTAATTTTGGGCTGACACAGCGTCCAGTCAGCGCCTTAATAGCAGCTTGACTATCTACATAGATGATCACGCTATTCCCAACAGCGATTAAGTCGCGAATTAGCTTGGCTGCCTACACTACACTCCTCCGATAGTCTATATGGCAGTATCAGATCGCTGTCCCCAAGGTAGACCCCCGAACCCATGCTTTCCTTGGTATTGTAGCTATCCATGCTAATCGCATGGCCATTTAACAGGATATCTTTACCATTTTTTTAATATGCAGGACGTGTGGAATCTTCAAAATATACTTACCCATGGATTTGCCATCGCTGTTTTGTTCACTATTGGAACAGTTACTCTGGACAGATTTTCGCTGTACCTCGGCTTCACGTAATATTTGATTCAGTCTCCCGATAAATGGATTCACCATATACCACCTTTCCTCGGACTCAAGCATAAAATTGACGATATTCTCAGCGTGAATACTTCCACCCAAGCTTATCTCAACAAGGCAGCGCTTCCTGGCAAAGTGTGGGCCGTGGATTACAACGTGCTCCGCGCTTTCGTTTTCATCTGGAAAGAAAGGACACCTTGTGAAGTCGTTGTGTCCATATCGTTATAAACACCTTCTAACATAGAAATCGGAATTAGGCTAGATTATAGTTGATCTCGCCATGTTTTCTCCGTATCACTTAATCTATCTGCGGAATTAGTCTAAAAGCCCATCTTCCTTTTACTGAGTTTTCCCACCTATGTTGACGACTTAATAGGGATTTACTTTGATCAAAAAGTTCCTGGAATAAGCCCCGTCTGGCGGTTTTATCATTCCGATTTGAGATTTTTTTCCATTGTTGATATTCCCACTAAATCTTAGCGTCATAGCTTGACATTTGCAAAAGCTACGTAGCCAAGAGTAGAGTACATCTGTCTCTATATGTGTTGGCGATTTTTTACAATTTTAGAAATGGATTTAAATTTGCAACAACGAACTTGTATTAAATTCTGCGTAAAAAACCGGATTTAATGATAAAAACATTGATGAAATGTTGGTCAATAACTACGAATTAATCATCAGAGAGATAGTGGAGCACTGGATTCCTCCAGGACATTTTGGTTAATGATTTGGGTTTCCGTCGTGTAGCAGCAAAGTTGATGTTTTATTTAATGCAAAAAAGGGTTGATGTTAAAAGACCTCAATTTAATGCAAAAAAGAGAGCATATTGAAGTCGCAAAAGTCATGATTTGCAAGGCTGAATCCGATGCCACATTCCTCAAAATAATCATTACTGGAGACGAGTCGTAGGTTTATGAGTACGACATTCAATCCAGACATCAGGTAAGTGAATGGTGTTCACAAAGTGAGCCGAACCCAAAAAACCACGTCGTTTTCAGTCAAAGAGAGGCCAATCTCACGATTTTCATGGATTACAACGGTGTAGTGCATGATGAATTTTTGCCAGAAGGCCAGATAGTAAGCAAAGAGTATTATTTGGGCGTTATGAGACATTTGCGTGAAGCAATTCGCCGAAGAGACCAAAATTGTGGGCAGAAAACTCATGGATTTTGCGCCATGATAACGCACCGTCGCACAGTGCCATGATTATTCGAAATCCAAATTCACCTGATTTGGCTGCCTGTGACTTCTTTCTGTCCAATCGAGTTAAAAAACCATTACGTGGAACGAGTTTCAGCAGCCGAAAAGAAATAATGGAAAAATCGCAGGGAGCACTGATGGATATACCGAAAGCCGAATATAAAAATGCTTCGAGGATTGGATCAAGCGCTGGCATAAGTGTTGGGGATTACTTTGAAGGGACAACATAAATTTAGATAAATAAAATTTTTTTTAATTTTCTGAAAAAATTCCGGGAACTTTTCGATCAAGGTGGTATCCCTTACATCTTTTTGGTGGTATATGTTCTTATGGTGGTATATGTTCGACTACTTTCTAGCAATTTTATCTACTGTTGTCATTCCCGCTATCACGCTTGCAGCTTCCCCAGACATCGTACGGGAAGCACTAAAAACTCTTAGGCAAATGCTTCTACTAATTGCCATTATCTCTCCTTTAGATGTGCTTCTCATCAAGATATTGGCACCTTGTCCAGAAGCCTCCTTCGACTGACATTCTGCAGAGCTCCCCACCATACGATACAGCGAATACAGTTATGACTATAAACTCATAGATCCACCTCACCATCCACGAACGAAGACCACATCTTTTACTTATAGAACCTCATCCTCCAAAGGCTGTTTTCCCTCCAAATAAGTTTTCTATCCAAGAAAACTCGTAAATACTTGGCCGCATTAGAAAGCCTTAATTCAACCCCTTTTAGACTGTTTAACATGGTTGAATTAAGATACAATTATTTCTTAAACATTTCTTCTTGAGTTTTGCCTACAAATTTTCTTCAACAAGCTCCTGTATAAACTAAACAATAATCTCTCCTGCATAGCTATGCTGCATTACAAGCTTAAATATTATTTAAGAAAAAATAAAATTTGTAGTCCTTAAAATCATATAAGAAGTTTATCTCTATTTAACCAGAGTTTATCCAGTAAAAAAACAAATTTTTTGTTGTTTTTAAGAATTTTCTATTCATTTCAGTTTTTCTTCTTTTTTTCCAACTTTACAATAAGTCAAGCATTGGCCTGTAGAATCTCTCTGGTTATTTAAAATTATCTAGAACTTAAAACCTTAAAAAACTTACATATCAAGAACAGTATTTAGTTTTCTGGTTGATTTTTTTTTCTTTTGCCATACAAGCATTTAAGTCATGAAATTTTGTTGATTTTTATTTTATTTTCGAAATTAAGAAAAAAAAAGAATAATAAAACCAAGTTTAAAACGTAATTTTTCTTTGTGTAATTTTATCTAGAGAAGAAATTTGAAAATTTGTCTTTTGGGGGTTTCTTAAGAAAACAATGACCATCAAAAGTCTAATTGCTAAGTAAACTTTTTCTCAAAAAAAAAAAGAAAAATAAAAACAACATTTAAAAAGAAGGGTATGCCAGAGTTGAGTAAAATAGCTCAGAAACTCAAAAAACAGGAAGCAAAAAAGACGATTTGTTTATACAAAAGCTTTTATATTCAAAATATGTAAGAGAGTCACCTCTTGTACAAATGAACTGGATGGAAAAGGAATTCAAAAAAGCAAAAACAGTAAAACTAAAAACTTTATTTCTTACAACAATTTAGGCAACCGTTAAGATTGTCCTTTTATTACGAAATTGTAGATCTAGAAAAAGCAAAGCGGGAAAAAGAAAGCAAAACAAAGTTTTTACTTGGCAAACATTGAAGTTGAAAGTTTCTTTTCCTTTTTATTAAAAATTATTTTCGCTTTTTTTCTCTTAATTTAAGCAAATTAAAGTTCTATGCAAAGCAGGTATGGGAATACAAGGAAAATCAAGTGTAACCATTTTAAGAGACTAAAAAGCACTATTGACTGACTGGTATAATTTTCATTAGTTTTTTTATATAAGAACTAGCCCACTAGTGATAATCAATTCGTGGAGCCTTTATCGATAACTAAATGCGATAGATTTCGATCTCATTTGGTTAGAAATGTATAAATAAATAGCTTTTATGTGTACTTTAGTGGACATTTTTGGTTTTCTTCTATTTTTTATTATTATTTTCTCTATAGGGGAAATCACTCTGTGTTGCAAACAGGCCATGCAAGTCTACATAGCATATCTGCTACATTTTGCTACGTCGCAACAACAAATTACATGAAAGTGGCATTTGCTACACTAATACAGGGTGTCCGCCGGAAAGTTATACTACTTTGTTTTGCCGTCATTTTAATAAACATTAGTCTTGACAGTTCACATTTGGCAGTAGTGATGTAGAGACGTGGCAAATTTATTATGGAAAAATATTTAGTAAACCAACGTGTTTTGATCGTTAAAACATTTTATCACAATCAATCATCGATTACTCTCACAATGAGAAAGTTACGTGAAATTTTTGGGAGAAACAACGTGCCAACAAGATGCACTATTATTTATGGTGTAGTAAATGATTTTGAAGAACGAGAAACTGTAGCAAATAGGCCCAAGCATGGACCACAACGTACTGCAAAATTGGCTGAAAATATTACTGCTGTTCAAGAAAGTGTTCAAAGCAATCCATCAACCTTAATTCGACGGCGTGCTCAGTAGCTTGGTCTTCAAAGAACAACTGTGGTTATAATTTTGCAAGAAGATTTGCATTTGTTTCCAGTTAAGATTTAGTTGACACAAGAGCTGCTTCTAAAAGACCATTTACGCCGCCGTACATATGCCAATAGGACGTTATAGCTTGCCCAAGACAGCCCCGATTTTCATGAAAAAATCATAATGAATGACGAGGCATATTTTCATTTGAATGGTTATGTGAATGAACAGAATTGTCGGTTCTGGGCAATGGAAAACCCTCAAACTATTCATCCGTCTCCTTTGCATCCATTAAAAGTGACAGTCTAGTGTAATTTGTGCAATTTGGTCTTACTTACTTCTTTGAAACTGAAAACGGCGTAACGTTAACTGTCAATGGGGAGCGATATCGTGATATGATTGAAAACTTTTTAGAGCCAAAACTGCATGCTTTGGACTTATCTAACATGTGGTTTCAACAAAACGGTGACACATCGCATACAGCCAGAATTACAATGGAATTACGGCGAGACCTCTTTCCACAACAAATTATTTCAAGGACTGGTGATTTGAATGCTCCGGACTTGTTTTTATGGGAATATCTGAAAAGCAAGGTTTATGCAAACAAACCAGGTTGCTACAGCGTAGCAACTCGAACAAAATATTCGTGATGAAATTAATTAAATACCGCGTGAAATGTGTGAGAATGTAATGAAAAATGTGCTCAAAAGGGATCTAATCAAAAATTATAAACAAACAAAGTATTTAGTATACCTTTCTGGCGGACACCCTGTATATAATTGCTACACAAAAAAGCATTGCAAAGTTGCTATACCTAAACAGCCATGTTTTTATTTTGCTTATGTACCTAAAACACTTAAATCTGTTTTTATACGGTGTACAAATTGCAAATGATACCGTGTAAAAAATCATGTAAATACAGGGTTAGGTGTAAAATAAATAAAATATTTTTTATTTATTTATTTTATTTTTTTTTTTTTTTTTTTTTTTGACAAAATGTCCCAAAAATATTTATTACTTATTTGTTTAAATATTTTTGATTTGTTTAAGGTTCCATAAAAGAAACTCACTCTTTCAACCAAATTACTTCCAAAACAATAACTGATGCAATCGTGTTTTAGAGCGCCTCATACAGTATGCCCGTTTCTGTATCAGATTACGATCCCAAGAAGTTTCATGCAATATTTCTTATAATTTTTTTTCATGATTTTTTTAATAAATAGAAAAATATTTTCTTATTTTTTCTTAATTTGTTTTTTTTTCTTTTGGTTTATATTCTAATTTCATTTCTTTAGAATTTAATTCCATGGAAAATATCTTCTTTTTGTTCGTGCAAATGCTGTTGTTGTTGTTTGTATATAAATTTTAATTGTGTTGTTAATTTTCCAAACAGTAGCAACAACAACAAAAGTGTACAATGAGAAAGAAAATGAGTAAAATAGTTTTCAAAAGTATTTTCTCTCTGGAAATTCTTCGTTTTTTGTGCTTTTCTTTGTTTCCTTCATTGTCAAACTGTTGTTGCTGTTGCATCTTTTACGTCCACTTTACTTTTTCCTATCTTCCTTGCTTTAGTTTCCTCCATGCCGGCATAACTTTATCTTTTGATTCCTTAAGGAACCAAAGAGTTTAGTTTGAGATTATCATGGCATCAGTCTCTAAAGGATATTTGCATACAGAGTTGGCTTGAGTGCTTTATCACTAGAACTGTGTGTGCTTGTGTATCTAAAGCATGGCTACTTGTCATGGGTGTCCCTGTTGTGCAGTTGGTTTTTTCTTGCATATTGCTTAGAAATGTTTTTCTCTCTGTTTATTGTTTTGCAACAACAACAACAACCGTAAAGTACTGAACTAGAGAAAAAGGACTCTTAAAACGAACATTAAATTGGTAACGTGTAAAGGAGTGCGGTTTTATTTCGTAATTAGTTTGTGTTTTATGAGAATGAATTTTATTATCGGAACTTTTTGGATTTCAACGTCGCATACTTTTTTAATTTTTTTGTGGCATTTCAGTTCTTATTTATGCTTTTTGAAATTGTTTGTTTTAATTAGTTGAATAGTTTTATATGTGGTTGACACTAATCAGAGGAAAAGATTAAATGAAACACAAAAATTTACTTAAATATTAAAAGAGGAATGAGCACTAATTTTTAATGACTACGAGCGAGGTCGTATATAGACAACAATTTTCTAGTTCAGCGACTTTAATGAATTCAAATTAAATTTCTCTTCAATTCGGTTCAATTATATTATAGAATAAAAGAAGAAGTAATCATAAGCATTCCAAGAAAAGTGACCTGACACAGTGCAGAAATTTGTCCGTAATAACCCTCATCATCAACTACTTCTATGTCTCTGCTGAGATAAAGTGGAAGTGATCTTAGATTATCGGAGTACTCTGCTGGGCTACTGCACCGGTTTGGCTTGTCTCCCGTAAGGAGGGATTTCTGTATCCCATGCCAATTACCAGTGCCCAATCTGAGAACATTTATTCTGAATAGGTATACCTGGAAAATATCAGATTTTTCATGGATGGGTCAAGCCTGGATGGTAGAGTAGGCCTCCATTCTCCTGATCCTAATATCAACATAGTATGGTTTCAGGCAGAGTTAGCCGCTAATGGTGAGTTTGCTGGCTTATTAAGGGATAGTGTTAAAACGGTCCGGAAAGACTGCATTTATACGGACAGTCAGTCCGCTATTAGATCCTTGGGGACTACGTTCACTTAGTCCATTACGGTAAAGAAATGTCACTCAATATTAAACTTACTTAAGTACCTGGTCACAGCAACATTCCGGGAAATCGTACGGCGGATGAGATGGTTAGATAGGGCACTGTGGCTCGGTTCTTTCGTTGTGAAAGAGGTTTGATATATCGATCTCTACTTGCTATATGGTATAGAGCAATGGGCCGATAATATATTAAATGAAAAGTGTAAAGTATATTAAATGACTGAAGGTGGATGAGAAGAGGTTCAGGATACCTGCGGTTATAAGAGTTCTTGCTGGTAATTATCTAGTGGGGAGACAAGTCGAGAGGTTGGGCCATAGGGACTCCGTCCTATGTAGGATGAAGAGACCACGAATCATCTTATTTCTGAGTGCTCGATGCCTAACTCTCCCGATGTACCAATGTTGAACATATCGATAATAAATAAGTGTCATTCGGATTATCCGTGTAATTTTGCTGTCAAGTAATCTCCTCCTTCTTCTGCTTTCCTATGTTTTTCAGTCAAACGCAGCTTGTTTATGGTAGTCCTGTTGAATACGCAAATGTTGCCAAGTCAGTTTCATTTGCGCCTTAGGATTACTTTTCTTTGGTATCGGCCAAAATTTCTTCAAAATACTTCATAGGCATCTGTTGGTTAGCAATTGTGGAGCGTTAACGTAGCGGGATTTTACGTTTCAAGTTTCGCTTCCATACGACAAAGTTGATTTTACATTGGCGTTATTTATTCGATGAGCGATATCAGTGCTTGATTCTTCCTTCTTGTCTACTATGCTACCAAAATGGCAATCGCTATTTACGACGTTCATTATGGAGCCGTTATTTAAAGACGGGGTGGTAACGTTTGAATTTATACGTATTGACTTGATTTTATAGATTGTGATCTTAATACCGGCATAGCTTATAAGCAGTTTCATTTTGGCATAGGACTCTTGCTTAGCAGACAGATGTCGTCAGCATATACGAAGTCACCAAGTTTTCTTGATACACCTCATCTTCATTCACTATTAGTGTTTGTGGCAGTTTTATATACATCATCCAGAACAACTTTAAAAAAAAATTGTGAGAATACGTACTCTTTCCGCGTTCAAACTGATACATACATAATTGGGTCAGCCTGTTGACATTTATGCAGATCTCTGCATGTTGCTTCTATGTACTGAGCTCCAATGAGTGAAATGGTTCTTGGTGGAATGCCAAAAGCTTTTTCATAATCTAATAATAAAATTTGATGTATTGAAGTTTTTTTATTGAAGAGTAATCCTCATATATTTCGAAAGTTATTCACACAATGAAATGCTCTAAAACTAGTGTAATTAATGCGGAAGAGAGCTTGGAATAACTGTCGGTTTTGATAAGCTTTTAATTCGTACGCCAAATATTAATCTCTTCAAGTCATCAAAAACCCTCAAAAATGAACTTATTTCCCCGGTTTCAAGTCGCACAATAAGAAAAAAACTTATGGAAGCAACTCGAAATGTATCATTTCTCAGCAAACGGAAGCAACATTTACACCGTCATAGTTAGAACAACATGGTCTATGGTCTGACGAAACGAAGATAAATTTGCTTGGGACAAATACAAATTTTAGTTACAATTCATACTTTTTTTGAGTTTAATAAATAAAAATTTAAGAAACTGTTATAACATGTTCAAACATGTATTTTGATTGAGTCAATTAATTTTCAAAATTTAGGTATCGTATTTGCTGTTCACATATAACGAAATTAAGTTGACTTAATTAGCATTTGACAGATGACAATGCTAAAACAGATTTTGTTCGTACAAACTTAAATTTATGATTTTGAAATTTAAAAAAAGTGTAAAAATTAAAGAAAAAAACTCAAATTCAATATATTAAAAAAATGTTGATTTACTTTTTCGATTTTCGCATTCATACACCACAAAAATTTATTTGTTTGAATTTTATTATTTTTTTGAGAGAAGAAAACGATATAGTTTAAGTATCATTTTTTACTTGTTTTAAGTCATTAAACCTCTTTATTTAGATGAGTATAAAAAAAATATTTTTTTTTATTAAATATTAATAATTTTAAAAATGCTGTTTGAAGATTTGTATGAATGCGGATTTTCCATACTGTATATAAAGGGTGCTTTTATAGAGATATAGAACTTTAAGTTGCAATAAAACAACGATGGATTAATCGATTAACATGAATTTTATTTATCCGAAAGATAATCTTGTGGCATTATATTTTGAATATGATTTCTGGCATATAACCACCACGGCTGGTGCGGGTGTAGTCCAATCTGGACGTCCAATTTTCGATGACTTTTTCTAACATTTGTGGCCGTATATAGGAAATAACACAGCGAATTTTGTCTTCCAAATGGTCAAGCGTTTGTGGCTTTACCGCATAGACCAATGATTTTATATAACCCCACAGAAAGTAGTATAGCGGTGTTAAATCACAAGATCTTGGAGGCCAATTCACAGGTTCAAAACGTGAAATTAGGCGGTCACCAAACGTGTCTTTCAATAAATCTATTGTAGCACGAGCTGTGTGCCATGTTGCGCCGTCTTGTTGAAACCACATCTTCTGGACATCATGGTTATTCAATTCAGGAATGAAAAAGTTAGTAATCATGGTTCTATACCGATCACCATTGACTGTGACGTTCTGGCCACCATCGTTTTTGAAAAAATGGACTATTGATTCCACCAGCCTATAAAGCGCACCAAACAGTCAGTTTTTCTGGATGTAACGGTGTTTCCACATCCACTTGAGGATTACCTTCACTCCAAATGCGGCAGTTTTGTTTGTTGACGTGGCCACTCAACCAGAAGTGTGCTTCATCACTAAACAAAATTCACTTATGAAAATCGGGAACAACGGTAGTCTCGTTTTGGGCCCATTAGACGAATCTACGCCGGGCTTGAGTCTATTCATGATAAATTGCCAAACCAAACTGAGTACAAATCACTTGACAGCTGTTAAATCGGTCGCCATCTTGAAAAGTAATGCCAACTTAAAGTTCTATACCTCTATAAAAAAAAACGCTATAGTCATCATACGGAGTTGCCACTCCTCCTCATTCCACATACTTTACACAGAGTTGAATTGTTAATTCGTCTCGATTGCTAATTATTTATTGAGCAATTTATTAATTGAGCTCAATTAAGGTCTTAATTGACTGAAACCCTTTACTTGTCAAATAAGGCTTATTTGTGAACATAATATTAAACTATGTCCCAATTATTTGTGTCACCACTTTATCTAAGCTACTTGCATTGCTGACATCTAGAATGTAGACTCACATTAGTATATTATTAAGCCATGTTTTTATTTATCTCTTTGTAGTAGAGCTTCATTCAACATTTGTATGCATAAGGACCAGGGGTGCCAGATGTGCATATTTAAGAAATAAAATTTGCATTATCGGCACTTCAATTTTAAAAAATCGGCAAAAAATCGGAAAATTAAAATTTCCCATTTTAAATACGATAATGATATTTTTATGAACAAAAGCTAACAAAACAGAATAATTCAGCAATGTTTATAATGTATAAAATAATATAAAAATAACAAAATAAAATAAAAGTTATACAAGCAAATTGCATTCTATTGTTAGTACAATGGTCACATTTGCTTGTCTCAATATTCGAGAATATAGCCAACAACAGCGATTTCTAACAAGATAACGATCTCAAACACACGTCAGGTGTCACAAAGCTTTAGTTGATCTGTAACTATTCCAAACTTTAAAAAATACCCGGATTAAACCCAGAAATTTACGTAATTGAACATTTTTCGGATGAATTGGCTAGGGAGGTCCATCAAAAAGGGTCGACAGCTTAAGCAGGATTGGCAAAAACGTGATTTTTAAGCCCAGCCAATGTTTTCATTGAGTTTTATTACTGCTTTTAAATTTCGTGCAATTTTTTTTATTTTTAGTACAATTGCTATGTCTTATTATTTATTATGTTTTATTATTTTACAGTCTTGGTAGGACCAAGGGAGCGTTATATACTTACTACCTTGAGTTATGAAAAAAATGACAAACATGATAAAGTTATTATCTTGTGTGACAACACTCGGCTTCACGTCGCCAAATTTTTAGAAACGACTATATGTGATATATTACCGCATCCGCCCTATTCTCCTGTTTCGAAGAAATCGAAATTTGAATTCAAAATTGGATTGCCTCAAAAGACGAGATGTATTTTCTAGACAAGATTCGAAAATTACCTGTCAGGCGGGAAAAAGTTGTTAGCACTGATGGACAATATTTTGATTTACTTGTTACTTTATTATCTTTCAAACAAACAAAAAAATCATTGTTAAAGCTAAAAAATTAATTAGTTTGTACACCCAATACATAAATTATATATATTGTTTGTAAATATACCATGAAAATCTTAAAAATTTAATTTATTTTACTGATTATTCAAAAAAAAAAGCTAATAATCCCACCAAGATTTTTTTTAATATAATGTCCAATAAAACCTTGGTGGTTTAATTGTGTTACACAGTGAGTCGCCAACGCTGGCTTAAAGTGACTTTATTATTTTTATAGAAAAATGAACTCCATGACAAAATTCTTCAAAATCAATTCTAAGAAGGTTTCTGTCTGCTCTAGATTACAAAGGATATGAAAATTGTTACTAATTCACTGTGTCCGATTATGCGGTGAGTTAAAAACACTTGGTTATATATGTAGCAAGTATTTCAGCGTTCTCAAAAGATTTATATTTTACTAAAACAAATAAAGTTGCCGTGTTTTTAGATATCCTTGAAAAATCGGCATTTTATTAATTTTAAGCCAAAAATCGGCAAAATCGACATATATGGCAGTCCGTTTTTTTTTTCTCCGTCACTCCTCTAGGGAGCATATTGGCTTCCCACACAGCATCCGTTGCTTTGTTTCAGTTTCTTTAATCAATTTGATCTTTCAAGCTAAGTAGATGATTAATACACCGTAGCTTCCTCCATATGATTTTATGTAGTGGTGAATATCTTTGCTAATTAGTGGTGATCTTTACTTGAGCATTGTAATTTTTATTTTTTCCCAGTATGTGGCGTGTTTTTTCTGATCATTCGTCTAATGTTATTTCATCATCGCCAGATGTATGCGGGAAGATTAGGGGCTTCTTTATTTTATTTTTTAGATGCAGTTTTCTGGAGGGAAGTTGAAGCCTAATTAAACATTCGAAACCACAATTAAATTTTTCTTCGTCATTCCGTCTGCTGTGGCTCGAACCTTGATCGTTTGTGTTGTTGTGTGTGCTCTAACCACTACACCAGGCCACCCCAGTCCTTATTAAGGGCTTATAATGTGGCCCACGCGCGCTCTCATTTGTTGCTCTCTTAAACAGGATTTGGAATACAATTTAACAAATACCAAAAATGATGCAATTAAATGTCACTTTTTGATAAAGAACAAATTTCATAATTGAGAATAATCCATTAAATTTTTATTTACTCTCTAATTAAAAACAAAAACGTATTTAAATTTCATTTATTATTCACAACATTGTAAACAAATTATTTTAAAATGTTTTATAAATCAACAGTAATTTATTTTTTTTTTTTTCATATCAAAATACTTTTCAAAATAATTTCCTTTAAACCCCTTAATTCATTTTAGTATTGTGCCAGTGTGTATATATCTTTAAAATGTCCTTTTAAGTCGAACTAATGTTCTTTAAACTTCGGCATTTAATCATTGCAACGTCTGCTCCCTCCATTTACATTCTCCTTCTCTACTCTCTATAAGATATGAAAAATTTTACAAAATTCTTGTCACATTCTACCAAAAGGAATAAGAGAACAATACAAATAATAATAAAATCATAATGACTTGGATCAACACAATCATTAACACTGTTGTCAATGCTAGTAACAGCCAAAAGGTAAAACAGGAAAATCACCTTAAAATCCGCATAAAAATGCCACACAAATAATGACTAGAAAGGTAAGAAGATGCCCTCAACAGCTGTGTATCGCACACTTTACTACTGCTAGTGATGCTCTTAAGCTATAAAAACAAAAAAGAAAGACTTTGTTGTAACAAATATAACGAAAATGAAACAAAATTCGTAATGTTGCTGGTAAAACGAAAAGCAAAAGAAGAAATATTTTTAACTTAAACTTAAGACTTCAAAAGATAATTGCAGCAATAACTCAAATGAGATTTAAACGCAATAACAACACACACTCACACACACACACAAAAGAAGACAATGAATGACTTAAAATAATGACAATAAGAAAAGCAACAACAACAACAACGGCAGCAGTAGTAGTAGTAAGTAGAAGCATTAAAAATGTCATAAAACATACAACCTTGCCCGCGTAGACTTTTCCACACAAAAGTGACTGTATCTTGTGACTATAGATGACGTGAAACAATTAACACTCACACGAAACTTTTTGGTCGTTCACTTTATATCCATAATCAGCCAGTAAAGTTGGCTGACATTATGCTGCACAGAGCATAATACCGATGATGAAAGTGATTACAATGCTGACTGGTGTATACAAACATAACTCCAGCTTCAGCTGCTGCTCACTAGACTATAAAGCATCAAACGTCTGGGGGTGAAGACAAAACAATAACGTCTTGGAAATCAAACAGAAGCAAATGTTAAACCATCTTTGCAAGAATATTTTCATTATTTTTTTGTTTTTTTCCTTTCACAAATTATAATGCATCTTTTAAAACATTGTGAGAGATCAGGTGCAAATATCTTAAGGAAATTCATAAATATTTGATAAAAATAAGAAAAAGGAAAAACAAGTGATTTACTAAGAAAAAAATATACGAAAATATCAAAAATTCCCATTTAGGGAGAAAAAAAATACGTCCTTTAGAATACAACGAAGAGAGAAATAATCTGTGATGGCATTGAAATATTAAATAGGAATTAGGAACACTTTCGACGTATTTTATAATATTTTGGAACTGTAAAGACCGACTATTGCATACGGCTATACAAGTATCTATCGAAAAACTGCTGTAAACGTATGTATCTTTATTAAACGAATGGATCTGAGTTAAATCCGCGGATGTTAATTAAATCCATACGTTCGCAGCAAAAGTGGTAAACATAGCGAAATTACATTCATAACGCAAAGACTATCGAAATAGTTGCACCAACTGGATAAATCTTATCTGAATATGTCCAGCCTTAGTATAACACATGGGCTAGAAAGTACCTGGCCTAACACCTTTTGTTTGCGTTTGCGTGCTGTAGACTATAAAAAACGTATCAAAATAAGCTACAAACTCCTTATTTTTTAATTAAGCACTGACAAAAAACCAATATCGTATTTTTACAAATTTCTTTAAATGATCCGCAGTAGGGCCATAACAACTCTCACATAGACTATAAATCCTTTGTCAGGTAGAACTTCAAGACTGTATACCTAAACGGAAAGCGGAAAAGAGAACGATCACATCTGCATACAATGGATAAAATGACGGCCTTGACGATCTGAAACTAGCGCCAGTTAGCACAAGACAGATCAAGCTAGCATGTTTCTCTGAACTCGGTCAGAACCGATTGTAGTGCTACATAAATAAATATGTCTGACTGAAGTTAATGATCTTATCAAGCTCCAAGTGATTCTATAGGTTGCAGCTTCTTATTCCATCTGTCTTCTCCTTCTTTGGCTTTAATGTGGTTTTCAGTCGATGGCCACCTCCTTATGTCGTCATCCGGTTCTTGCAGGGTTTTTTTCCCATAATTGCAGTTTTTATTTAAACTTGGTTTGTTTTGCCCGTGCTTAAGCACCATAGGCATTTGGAATCGAAAAGATCCAAACCATACCTCACTGCGTCTGTATTCGATGTTAATAGCAGATATGGGTGTATCCTTCCATAACCTTCACCAAATCTCGATAGAGTCGATTCACTTAGTTAAGGGCGACAATCGAGTCTCTGTCCTGTATGTTATCTTCCCTCCTATCGCTGAAGGTATCTGGCTTTGTTTGTCCGAACGTTGTGAAAGACTTTGAAATTGGCGTCTGATTCATCCCAGCATTCCGGTCTGCATCTGATTGAGAAAGCAGACAACCAGAAACCGAACCAGAGCTGGCAGGTCAACTTAGCATGAACACCAACTGGGAGGATCTAGAAAAAATTCTACTGCCACCAGGGTTGGCAAAAATCTTAGTTTTTTTTTTTAACATGAAACTCACAGGTTTTTATTCGGTTTTTTGTTAGGTTTTATAGGGTTTTATAACTGCATCCAAATTTCGTTCAATACGACAATATTTTTTGTTTTTTTAGTACAATTACGTTTTTTTAGCATTTATAGTGCATATTTGGCGGGATCAAGGCGGAATTATATACTATGAGCTGCTAAAACTTGGTGATCGGAGTAGACTGCAAGTACTTTGCTTAAACAACGTATTATGAGAAAAACGGCCGAAATATAAAAACAGACATGATTGAGTTATTCTTTAGCATGACAACAGTCGGTCTGACGTCATATTCTTCGAAAATTTTTCCTCCTGACTATAGGCTGTTTTGACGGACACAATATCTTTTGGCATGTCATCGAATTACTTCTACTTGAAGAAATACAAAATCGACTTTAAAGCTTAAAAGACGAGAAGTTATTCCGAGACAGAATTCGGAAGTTGGCTCAGAGATGGGATTTGGTAAATTTATATTTTGAAAAATTTAATGGATTAACTTTCATTATCTTTTTTCAGCTAAAAAAAGGACCGAACTAATTTGTACTCCCAATACGTAAATTATACTTATTTTTGTTGTTAATAAACTAAGAAACTCTTTAAATTAAAACATCGCACTGGTTCTTTTTTATAAATAATACCTAATAAAACCCAGGTGAGTTTAATTAGGTTACCCAGTGGGTCGCCACTATACCTTTGATACTGACTGTAACCTCCTTACCTCTAAAAATGGTTCAGCAAGAAGTCCCAGTATAAAGCGGCAAGGATGATGTAAAGGTGAGACACAAGTGTTGCAAGAAAAGTGATTGGAACTATCAACTAGATTAATTAGTTTACAAGTGGCTATCATAGAACGCAACCAGTCTGTTTTAAAATCTAACCAAATTTGTATTTCCAATTTTTAGGCTGATTGGCATAATTTTTGTTTTTGTGATGCTTATTTCTAACCCCATTCTGTATGCATCTGCCTGTACAAAATTCATCTTTCTTTGCATATCGCAATGTGTGAGTGGCGGGAGACAAATATCGTAGACATAGTAGACCTTTTTCAATATTATATTAGATCCATAGATTATACTTCATGGCGTAGATTAAGCTTGTTGTAATACACAGTCTAAGGCATCATTGAATTGTAGTGAAAGTTTGCATTATAAGTATTGGTCGATTGATGCTGCCATCACATAGATTACAACAGCTCGCACTGCTTATATCTTAAGTAATTTCCCATTAGTCTCTCTATAGACCAATGCGCTCCAAACAGTAGAGTGTTTAAAAGTGCCGCAGTACAGGCTCCTCAATATTGATTCAAAGGCTGTTTATGCGATTCGCACAGCGCTAATTTTTGTACTGTGTCAGGACACTCCCTTTCGGAATATTTATGACCTCTCCTTCTTTCAGTTTATCACATAACTGATTCGACTTATCACATAACTGATTCAATTAACAGATTTTTTTATGCTGTTGGCACAGAGTCTTGCATTAACTACTGGCGCGCGTTTTTTTTAGCTCAATATTGATGTTGTCCGGTTCTGGCAAATTTCCGCTCTTAAGATTTTTGGTGTTCTCGCTTAACTCATTCATATCAGAAATAAAACAATATTCAAAAATCTCTATCTTTCAATGTTAATGCTTTTAGAGTGCATAGTTCATAATTTCTGTCACTTTTTTTTCTCAGCAAATATTATAAAAAATTACAAAACGCATTTCCAAACTTATTGTAACCAACAACGATTTACAAAAGTTTTTGAAATGAAACTGGTAATAAAAGTGTCAAAAACACTTGCTACTATTCTTATCCATGTTTCAGTGGTAAATGCGTGTCGTTTTTAAGCAAAAGATTATTTGACTTAAAAGTTTTCCGAAATGTTACAACCTTTCACACTTATTAGAGAAACTTGAGCTTAAACTTAGTTTTTACTGGTCTCTGGCTAAAAACCAACAGACAAAAGAAAAAATTACTCATTATGCAAAGTATGTTGTTGGCAGCAACAACCAGGCCAGTCAGGTAACATTGAAAAATACAAACCATTTATAAAAAACTGTAGCCATTTTATGTAACATTTGAGACCTTTTTTACTTTAAAGAAATACCAAATACCAGCCGGAAATACCAAATACCAGACAATATTAAATCTTGTGTTGAAAAAAAGAAAGAAAAATATTTTTTAAAACATTTTTATCATTATCCTTTTGAAAAAAAAAACACTAAAATTGCAACAGTCTAGTGCTTTTCACACCCAAAACTATATAAATATATTTTTCCTAGTCACATGCGTCTCTAAAACATGATTACCAGAACCAAAAAGGATAAAAGAAAATGGAAATGTTCTCGTTTTAACACGAAACTTAAGAGCAAATGATAGCAATATACAAATCCCATTATACATGACGTATCAAAATACTATTTTCATACGTGAGTTGCCTTTTTAAAAGACAACTACAAGGTGGCAAAATATAAGAAATATTTTTTTGATAAGGCTTTAGTTATTGCATATGTTGTCCCTTAAATACGTTGTATCAGATTTTTTTTCTCTTAGACTAAAGCCTTTGGATATTGTTATGATGCTGTAGTTTAAAATATTGATTTTAAAAATTTTATAAAATTTTCGAGTTTTATTTTTCTTTACTCCTCTAGGGAGCATATTGGCTTTCCACAAAGTATTCATTGCTTTGTTTCAGTTTCATTATTCAATTTGATCTTTGAAGGTAAGTAAATAATTAACCACTGTAGCTCCCTCTATATAATTGCGTAGTGGAGAATATCCTTGCTAATTGGTGGTGATCCTTACTTCAGCATTGTAATTTGTTGCCAATAGGTGACGTTTTTTCCTGATCATTCTTCTGATGGCAAAGGTAGGGTGTGAAATCAGGCGACTTATTTGGATAAATGTGATTTGGACGGAGGTTGAAGTCTCTTTATTAAACACTCGAAACGGCAATTAAAGTTTTTTATAATGTCCTCTCCTGGGATTCGAACTTGGGCCGTTTGTTTTGTATACCTGCGCTCTAGTCAATACACGACATTACCCCCATTTAATAATTAAAAATGAAATGAGCTTATTTAGTTTCATTCCGATCGTAATACTTCATTTTAGCTTCAAAATTTAATTTTATATAACCTGTTTTGTATGAAGGCTTGGCCAAAATATGAACTAATCTTTATAACATTCGGTTAAGAAAAGCGGAATGTAGATGGAAAGGAACATCTACTTGCTTCGTTTCGATTAGAACATGGCTATTCTGTGATAGACGAAAGACCGACACTCTGATGAAACTTTAAAGGAGAGACCTCGTGTGGCGGTCTCATCGTTCCGATCTTAGTTTTTTATTTTTTAAGATCTACTGTTGGCTATGTAGCTTTTGCTAATGTCAAGCTATGACGCTAAGATTTAGCAGGAATATCAACAACAGATGTGCCAACTTAAAAAAGAAAAGAACAACTCAAATCAGAATGATGGGACTCCCTCACGGGGGTTATTCCGAGAACTATTTGATCAAAGCGGTATTTTCCACCTTAACTGGACGCTTAAAACTTTGTGGACCTCTGCAGCAATGCAAATATAATTCCTTCTACCATGGTGCAATTCCTAAACATCGTTGGCAGGATCTATGCGAGCGGTTTATTCCCCCTTTTTCTTATTGTCAGCTGATACTAGATCGACACTTATTGTGACACTGCCTAACCTGTCTTTTTTTATTTGGCATGAATTTGTGATACTAAGACAGCAAGGATCATAATACAATACAGAAATATTTTTGGAATGAAATATTTTATTATAATTTGTTAAATAGTTTCATGGCATTTGTTTCTGAAATATGATTTCCGGCTTACAGTATGTCCGGCTCAGCTACTAGTTGCATGGTCTATTAGATCAAACCAATTTTTGTCTAATTTTTCCAATAAATCAGTTTGTATAGAGTCAATGGTGACTTGAATTTTAGCTTTCCATGCTTCAAGAGTTACTGATTTTTCGGTATAAACTAACGACTAAACATAAAAAGTAGTCTAGAGGCGGTTAAATCACACTAACGAGGGGGCCAGTTAACAGAACCACTTCTGGAAAGAAAGTTCTCATCATATTGATTTTTAAATAAATTGATTCTGAATGTTTGTAGACTGTGCTCACAGACATCAGAAACAGTGGAACACATATTGTGTGAAAGTGGGGTTCTGCATAGGTTTAGGTGGAAATGTTTAGGTGGATATAGGGTCTCACTGGGTGACATATCCACCACTAGAAAGGCAGTAGATCTACTGAGCAAATTATAGAACGGAAGGGGCACAACAGATCCCATGGGTCGTAGTATCCTGCAATAGTGTCTAGTCGAATGCTCATCATGACAAATCTATTGTTAAAACTTCTGTAATTCAAGTTGCGGCGTCTTGTTGTAAGCAAATGCCGTTGTAAATATAAATTCGGTCAACATGGTTCGATAACGCTCGCCATTAGCCATAACAACAGCTCCCTGATCATTTGGAAAGATATACGGACCGACGATACACCATAGCCATTTAACCAAAAATGTGCTTCATCAATAAACTCAATTCTTTAATAAAAGTATTCATCTTCGGCCAGTTTCAAATGAGCCCAATCAGCAATAATGCGACGCAAACAAAGGACGCTTGACTTCATTTATTGAACGAGCTTTGTTTTATAGGCACGCAAGCCAAGAAAAATTCTCCATGTAATCGAAGAATAAAGACCAACTAGTTAAGAACGACAACAAAACTACATTTCGCCGACTTCTTTACGACTTCGCACTACACCAGCAATATTCTCCTCGGTACGTACTTGTTGATGGTTTTGAATCGCGAAGAGTAAAATTAGTGAGAAAACAAACAATAACTGCACGAATTGTTGCTTACTAGGCTTAGTATATTGACCGTAAAATGTACGAAGTGCTCTGTGATCTCCAGATTTATTTTTTTTAAAGCAAATTTTTTTAATTTAAAAGCATTTTTCTTGCTTTAAAGGACAAATGCTGACATTTTTACATTTTCAGTTTTCAAACCATAGTTATCATTATGAAAAGTTCTCATTGCCGTTAAAAAAAACACCCGAAAATTTTTTATACTCAAAACCAATCCAAACACTCCCTCGCGGTAGCATGTGGCTTCCACAAAACATCTTTGCTTAGTATCAGTTTCTTTATAAGCAATTTTCCGTTCACCAGATAAAATTGGTTTAATGTACTAGGCTGCCATCTGCTGTTGCTTCATTTGGCGTAAGGGTGGCGAATTTTGCTTGTTATTGATTCCTACCTTTGCCTAAGAGGTTGCATTATATTTGGAGATAAGTTCAAGCCTTTTAAGTTGAGATTCCTGGCAAACGCTAATAGGTTAATTCGCAAAAGTTTAAAATTATTAGCAATAATGATTAACATGGAAGCTTGGTGCCTTGGTGGTCGATTTTAATCAACTTCAGCTATATGGTAAAATTTGCGGTTCCAAGTTACAGTTTTATAAGGGCCAATTCTTTCTTCTATCTAGATTCGCTAAAAAAAATCAGCTTCAGAATGGAGCGCCTCAAAATTGGACAAGTTTTTCTGATACGGGGTTCGAATATTGGCTCAGAGGTGGGGAATATATCGATAAATTTGTAAATTCATTATCTCTTTGAAGTGAAAAAAAGCCAACCGAATTAATTTCTACTACCAATACGTACATTTTAAGTATTTTTTGTAAATAAACTACGAAAACCTTTAAATAAAAAAACCCAACCATTAAAATCCGGCTGGGTTTAATTGGATTACCCAGTGGGTTTCCAACCCTGGTACTAACAGACAATATAAGCGAGACTCATTAGTAATTTATTCATTAAAGGGGATGTGTACCAGACAACGTTCTGCATCGTTCAGCATACAGTCGACACGTAACAGACAACTTTGCTTAATTTCAACATTTAGTCGACTCAATACAGACAATGTCGCTTAATTTCGGTTTTCTGAAGTTTGGTGACATTACAATTGAGCTGTCATATATAACTCCCTTTGTTTGTATCATTGCCACAAGGATTCAGCTACAAAATTTTTTATAAAAATTTCGATTTAATGCTGTGACTGATTTGTGACTATAATTCATCAATGAAAATACTACAGTGATAATGGCGCCTAAATACTCCACTAGGTTCTTGTTGTATTTGACAGCGCCTAACAGAAAAAAGTAACTCTTGCTTTTACAATTCTGTACCAATTATAACTTTATTTGTGTTTTTTTTTTAAGAATTTTTCTAAGAATTATAACCAGAAATAAATACAATGAAAATAAACATTTTTCAATATTTAATGATTGATTACAAGATAGAGAAAAAAAATTTCTGTTACCTTCTGACCCAATGAGTGAAGTTAAATAATATTTATCAAACAGTAACACAAGACAACAAAAAACTCTCAGATTTGCTTTAAGTGTACAATAGAGTGGTTCACATTCTATACAAAAGAAAAAGTTGTGCCAGTCACTCTCTAGAATTAGAGATAATGTGAAACCAGTTCAAAAATTATTTTTTTATTTTTTTGCTACCCCTACAAATACCGAACTTTTAGTAATTTGTTCACTGTGTCGCCATTTTTAGTCCGAGCACAATGTTTTATATACCGGCGTTCATGGTTCTATAAGGGCTAAATCTCTGTCCTTAATAGTTTTTTACAACCACGTCAAATTCTAGTCATGACTACATGTTATAATCGGACTAAAAATGGCGACATAGTGAACTACTAAAATGGCGGTATTTGTAGGCGTGGCAAAATAACATATTTTTGGAATTGTTTTTGTATTATCTTTAATCCTAGGGGTGAGTGGCACAATTTTTTTTTTTTTTTTTTTTTTTTTTTTTTTTTGAACCACTCTAGTGTGCAAGTTACCTTAAAGATTGTGTAAATTATCTTTACCAGCAAAAAATAAGTCTATTAAAGTAAAGTTAAAACATATGTGAATGTATGCTGTCACTTTACTTGTTGCATAGTGTCATCAATGATAAATACTAATAGCAAAGGTAGTGTTTAATAACATATTAAACAAAATAATATTAAAAAAATTTATAAGTCAAACGCTGAGAAAAGCTAAGATAATAACTCTTCAATAGATAAGAAAAATTACAAAATCGAAGAGAAAATCCCCTATAAAAAGACTCTGCAGGAAAACATAAATTTAGTTATAAAATAAAAAACTAAAGAGAAGTTTCTAACAAAGTGTCTTATACTATGCCTACAAAGATATTAATAAACTGCAAGTCTATATAAACAAATTTGAATTATACATAAAAATTAATATCCTGATTTTCACTTTTTTTACTTTGCAGTTTTTATACTTATCTTCTCATCTTATAATATTATAAACGCAGAACCTAGTACACCCAAGTCGGGTCTGATAAATTCGCTGGAATGTGCTTCATCGATACCATGCACAAATACAACAGCTTCTCATATTGCAACAATTACTACTGCATTACCCACCACACCATCTACACCACCAACTTCACCAAAACCGATTTGTCCAAATTGCCCTAATCCGGACTGTTCAATGGTAACGGATGGTACAACATTTCCATATGCCAATCACTGTCGTTTATTTTATATGTGCATTGGCGGTAGTGCACAGGTTTGTACCTGTCCAAGCGGTGAATGGTATGATCGTATTACATTGAAGTGCGCTAAATGTGAATTGGTTACTAATTGTATTGCAAATATTGATTAATTGGAAAAATTGAAAAACAAAATCGGAGATCATTATGACCATGACTTTAAGTAAAAAATAATAAAAAAAAATATGTGACAAAGCAAAAATATTCGCAAAAATATTTGTAAAAACTAAAAATGGTTGTCTTTGGAAAAAATAACTGTTTTTTTTTCCTTTTTTGTAAAAATGTATGTGGCAGTTAAAATGAATTAACAACCGTTTTTTATTTTTGGATTTCGTTAGATACACTGACACGGAGTGAGTTAAAAAAAAAGTATGCTTTTTTGTAGCTTTCTAGCTAAATCGCGGCATGCACGCTACCCCTATCTTAATCATTTGATTAAGAATTAACTTAGTTATCATTTTTTTTTACCATTTTCCCCATTTAAAATAAAAAAATTTAAGATAACCTTTAGTTCCTTCCGGAACCACACTGTAGACTCTGCTGTTAAGTTGTATACAGTCTTCAAACAAATACTCATTAATACTCACCAATAAAATGTATTCTTCATAAGAAACATTTAAAGGAATGCATTAAAACTAATGAGATGTATTGACTACCAAATCATTTAGATCAAGTTCAGAAACTGCTCTTTTAACCTTTCTTTAGATAAACAAAAATCAATATTACTTTGTATGGGAGGTGCCACACTCACTTATTCAATTTCGTCCATATTTCGACTAAGGTTGTTGATTGACCGTGCTACGTGGCCAACCAATTGAGTATGTAGATAGCTTCTGCTATCTTGAAAGCAAAATGACAACACAAGCCAGTGCAGAAGTAGATTTTACCCACAGGCTCAACAAAGCAAGAACGGTATTCGGGCTACTGCAGTCAGTATGGAGAAGCTCATACATATCCAGGCAAACCAAGCACAGAATATTCAGTGAAACCTTGCTTATGTCTGACATCATCACGCAAAAGGTGGAGGTATCCACTAACACATGTCTTCGAATCATATGCAAGATATTCTGGCCTAACACCATAGCCACATATAATTCAACAAATGAAGAGCCCGTACTGCAGTAGAAAAAGCAAAGGAAGTAGCGATGGATCGGCCATATCTTAAGAAAAAAATCCTATAGTAAAGGGTGGTCCAACCATAATGCACAATGTTAACTATGAGTCAAGTTTTTTGCCCAACTGAATTTGACATTTCTTTGTTTTAGTGTTTGACAAATTCAACCATGGCAAGGTTCACAACTGAGATTGTTGAAGACTTTTACGTAAATGGGTGTTTAAATTAAAACGCATTTCGTGCACTTCGTGGTTTTTTCGGTCAACATAATCGACCAAATGTGTGCACAATCGAGAGAATTGTGCGCAAATTTCAGTAAACCGGGACTGTAGGAAATGTGAAAACACCTGTGCATGCTCCGGTGCGGCTTATGGACAGGTAGCGTCATCGGGCCGTACTTTTTGGAAAATGAGTTCGGCCAAGCAATTACCGTGAGATGATAATGGACTTCTTGTGGCCATAAACTGAGTATATGGACGAGGGTTGTATGCGGCTCCAACAGGATGGTGCAACTGCCACACAGCCCACGAAGCAACGGCTCTTTTTCGCAAGAAATTTAATGGCCGTGTTATCTCATGCCGTGGTGATGTTAATTGGCCGCCACGATCTTGTGATTTGACTTATTTCTTTACGGGTTATTTAAAAGAAAAAGTGTACTTCCATAAGCCAAGAATAATTCAAGAGCTAAAAGATGAGATAAATAAATCATGTCTCAAAGTCATTGAAAATATGGATCAACGGATAGAGATATGCCACCGAAACCGTGGCGAGAAAACTCTGAAACTCTAAAAACTTTTTGTTTTATTTACAACTATCATCGTGCGCTTTAGTTGGATCATCCTTTATTACAAGGATGGCACTTAAGTGGAATCTTTTAGGTTCAAAGAAAAGCGGTCGACGAAAAAACACTTCAGTTATTCAATTATTTATCAAGAACTTAAGTAAAACAATCTTACATGAGAAAAGGCACACACAACGGCAGCAAATCGTGTGAGATAGAAAAGCTTTGTGAAGGCCCTATGCTCACGAGCGTAGTAACAGAAAAAAATATGTGGCACCGTCCAATTGAAATTTTTGAAATTTATATAGCCTATAGTATAAATCAAAAAAATCGGCTCAGCCGATTAGCTTAACACACATTCATTGTTATAAAATCAGTAATTTTTCTAATGCAGTTACTGTATATTAAGTTTGAGCTTAAGTATATCAAGTAATAAAAGTCTACCTCAACGTTATTTAGTCAAATGTTATATATTGCAGTTGAATTGTAGTATAAAGTAATAAATAGTATGACTTGTCGGTTTATAATTTCCCTACTATTCCTTTGCTTGTTTGATGTTTGTTCAAAAGTCTATCTCTGAAATTGGCCAAGAAAAATGTACTACATTTTATGAGCAAAAATCAAAACTTTTGCAAAAGCCTTTGAGCAAATAAACGAGCAAAAGAAAAAAAGTTAAAACCTAATTTAGTTAATTACAAATTAACAAAATAAACGCATGAAATAAGTAGGAAAAGATTGAATAATAGAAAGTCTGCCTGCCTGAGTTGAAGAGAATGTAAGAGTTGGTACATAAAAAAGAAAAGAACTTTTTTCAAAATGCTAAACGAATGGTCTTAAAAACCCTAATAGCCAAGAAGTAAGAAATAAATAAAATTAAACATAAAAACACCTGAGAGCCATATAAGTAGAGTAGAAAAAAAGCAAGACTTTTACTTTTCGAAGGACTTTTACTTAACAACTAAATAATTACTTGCACAATAATATGAAATAAAAAAGAAATATTAACAAAACAAAATAAAAGTAGAAAAGAAAAGACATTAAGAGAAATAGTAGTTAAAGACTGTATAACATATTTAATGTTTTTAATACCATTTCCAGAAGAAACTGAAAAGTATGAAAGTTAAAGTTAAGCTGATGATGATCTACATCATTGCTTAATAGTGATGTTACATTTGTTTACAACTTATAAAGAATTTAAAAAAATTGCTTTTTAGTGACTTATGAATTTTTCAAAGCTAGACTTTATTTTCTTATTTCTAATTGGAAACAGTGTAAGCCTCTGTATGTGTTTAAATGGTAGTTTGTAGCTAAAATAGAAAAGTAGCTTATGGACTAGTTAACTATTTAAGGAGAACCTTAAATAAAGCTTCTTTTCTTTTGCTAAGAATTATAAAAATATATATGAAAAGGTAAACTAAAACATCATAATCACATTAAAAACTACGAAAATAGTACACGAGTCCACTTGAGTCCTACGTTTTTTTATTTTTGGTACAAAACCACACACCAGACACATATAATGTAACGAGGAAAAACAACCTGCATTCCTCTTCTACAAAATAAAAACAACAGTAATGGGTAACAAAGTAGATGGAATTTGTAAGGAAATTTAAAATTTATTTACATTTAGTTTAGAGCACAAAAGTAAGCTTTTCTCTTTTTGGGACACCTTTTAAGCAATTTTTTTTTTACATTTCAAAATTTTCTACTGAACTTTAAGATTTTATTTATAATTGTCAAAAGGTAATCTTAGGAAACCATGTCTCCATCCTTTGCCTCTGGGGTCTCCTGAAAATAGAGGTGAGGAACATTAGATCAACACCAATAGCCCGAAACACTCACCGTTAACTAGGCCTGAAATAACCATTTGCACAGAATGTCCTAGCCCACTAGCATCTGCAGTTTCTTCTGTAAGTAAGAGGAGTCAATAGAGCACTGAATCATTAACTCAGTGTTATTAGGGCGCAGGAGATACTACACTCTTACATGCTGTGTGAATCGTTGACACTCCAATTGAAGTAGTGTGTTCGGTTTCTTGCAGTATTAAAACCGTGAGGGCTGCAGTGCAGTCAATCTGGGGCCTAACTCCACCTATACTCACCCGGATTTTATTGGATATTATATTTAAAAAAAACCCATAGGGATTTTCTATTTAAAAGGTTTCTTATAGCGTTTTCTTTTCTGACAAAAAATGTTGCACTTCGTTTGTTTTTTGCCATAAAAGTCGTCAAAAATTAAAAAATTTCAAAGACTTTTAAAGGCAACATATTTAAGGATAAGCACAGCACCTTTTCCTTGTATTAAATTTTTTAGAAAAGGAAAAAAATAACAATGTGCAAAATTCCTTTTCAGAAAAGAAAACGCCATTAGTTTATTTACAACAAAAATAAGTATAATTTACGTATTGGGAGTACAAATTAATTCGGTCCTTTTTTATAGCTCAAAAAAGATAATAAATTAACAAATTTAAAAAAATTACTGCGTACATTTTTTTCCCTCTCTGAGCCAAATTCCGAATCCTGTCTCAGAAAAACTTCTCGTCTTTTAAACTTTAAGGGCGCTTTTGTATTTCTTCAAGAAAAAGTAATTCAGTGACATGTCGAAAGGTATTGTATCCGTCAATACGGCCAATAGTCAAAAGCAGTAGTTTTCGGAGAAAACGGCAAGTGCGGAATTTGATCGTTTCTAACAATTTTTTGGTAACTTTTGCGACCTTACACCGACTGCTGTCATGCTGAAGAATAACTCAATCATGTCTGCCTTTTTATTCCGGCTGTTTTTCTCATAATTCGCGGCTTAACCTCTTGAGACCCCGGGTATACATAAGTGTACTTTAATTTATTGTTATTTATCACACGTAGCGACATTCTCGGGTAGCTGCTGGAAGTGTATTTCTTGGAGTAGACTCTAGAGTTTCTAAAACTATCAATAGATGACATTTATACCAAAGTTATCGCTATTTATTTAATCGCTTCATGTCAGATCTTTAGAGGTTAAGCGAAGTACTTGCAGTCTGCTTCGATCACTGAATTTTAGCAGCTCGTAGTACAGAATTCCGTATCGATCTCCCCAAGAGTCCAAATTTACATTATAAGTACTAAAACAACGTAGTTGTACTAACAAAACAGAAATTATTGTCGTATTAAACGAAATTCGGAAGCAGTTATAAAACCAAACAAAAAACTCGATAAAACTCAGTGGGTTGGGCTATTTTAAAATAAACCGTATTTTTGCCAACCCCGGTAAGAAAGAGCACTATTTTGACGTAAACAATTTTTATTTTTTTTATTATTTTTTTTTTTATTTACTAATGATCGCCACATTCTTGCTGTCAGTTCGACAGTCTACTCTGGTCGACCGCGTACAGCTATCTGTGCTAAAATTGGAAATATGCAAGTACAAGATCTTCAAGTCTCTTGCCGCCAGTACTTGGGGAGCAGATAAGGAAGGAAAGGAAAGATAAGGAAACCTTGTCGATCTCATACAACGCATTAAGACCATTTCTGATCAGATATGTGGCCCCAATGTAGCTTGTGAATGTAAGTAATTCGCAATGGAGAAAAATCTACCCTGCCAAAATGCCACCGTAATCCACAAGGTGTCTACGCACATCTATAGCGTTAATTGTTTATGGGAAGTCAAAAATCTTGCACGTACGTCAACACAATTTTCTGAGCCATCCCAACCATCTTCTAGTAGACCGGCGCCGTTCTTTCAGATCCAACAAAACGAGCCTCTGAACCAATGGGCTTATTAGGCAGATTGAATAGTATTTACACTACTATGTACGCAGTCATCATTTGGTATTTTGGTATGAATACTATCCTTGGAGATTCTACGCCTTCTGTAGCAGCAGAGGAATGACGATTACCCAGACAAACCAGAATAGTCCTTGCAAAACTTACATCAGGATAATTGATGGCACCATACAGAACACCTGCCCAACATGCGGTAAGACGCTGCATCCGGCCAAGCTCACTGAACTTAAGCTTAATCTTCCTTACTAGATCTGGATATGACAAGCGACCCAGGTTCAAATCCAAACAGATAACATAACAAAACTAATTAATTGAAGTTTCGGTTGCTCAATAAAAAGACACTTCAACTTCTTCTCCCCAGATTAAGGAGACAGACTAACCTTCCAACTAACCTCTGACGATGATGACAAGCATCAGACGAATGATCAGGAAAACAAAAATACAATGTTTAGTAAGGATAACCACCAGAACTTAGCAAGGATCTTCACCACAACATACAATCACATGGAGGCGAGCTACAGCAGATTAATCATCTACTTAGCTTGAATACTTAAAATAAAACTAAGCAATGGATGCTTTCTAGTAAGACAATATGCTTCCTTAAAGAGTGATGAGGAAAAAAAATTAAATCTCAGTAAAAAGTCATAAAACACATCAAGTAGTTCTAATTTTAATGATTGTAGAAATCAAGCAAAGAATGTTTTCAAACTCTGAGCATATGATCTAAATGATAGATAACCCCAAGATAAACTGATTCGGGATATTTTACGATATTCATCACAGATAGCAATCACACACAGATAACACGGTGCGACAAAAAAAATAACTGGCAAGTAATACTGGATATTTTTCTGATAGGCGCTGCCGAGCAGAACAAGGATCTGTTTTAGAAATTTTCGAAACACCTCTAAAATCTCGAGTTACTCGAAAAAAACGGTTTTTCTGACTTTCATGTACTTAAAAGCTAATAACTTAGTTGAATACAACCCGCTTTTAACTTTCTTTTCGGATCTGGAAAAAAGAGAAACACACCTTTTAAATAATATACATGTCGTTTAAGTAGCCTTAAAGAATCTGAGTGTATTTCTCAAGCGAACACATTTTTCATAAAAAAAACCGGTTTTTCGAATAACTTAGTTGAATATTACCCGATTTTAATTTTTTTCGGATCTGGAAAGAAGAGAAACACATTTTTTAAATGATATATAGGTCGTCTAAGAATCTTGGGGTGTTTCTCAAGCAAACACATTTTTCGTCCAACTTTTTTCCCCATTTTCAAGTTTAGATGTATTTTTGCGCATTAGTTTACATAAAAACTATACTATTTATGAACTAATTAAAGAGTTACCATTTCAGCAATCTCATGTATTTTGACCCAGCGATCATTCATAACGATACCGAGGATTTTCTTGATATTTTCTTCAGTAACCACTTTTTTTGGCCTTCTTGTTCGCCCCCGTTTAAATTCAGCAATTCAATATTTTACTATATATTCTGGTCAGATTCGCCGTAATGTTTATCAAGCTTTTCTTTTGTCTCTTTCGCCGTTTTGCCTTTCAAATAATAGTGTTTAATCACTACACGAAATTCACTTTTTTTCATTTTCCAAGAAACACACAAGTTGCTTACTTCAAACGACTACAACAAATAAACTAATCGAAGAATTTGGATAAAATGTTAACAGTTGACGTTTGACAGATCGTAGTTCCTAAGAAAGAAAAAGTTTTTGTGTTTGTGCTGTCATCTAGCACTAGGTAGCTTCATTGTCAATCCGCTCTCGTATATTAAGTTATGTATAAAATGAAACTTATGTTTTAGAAATCCGTTTTAAATTGATGGAGTTAATAAATATTTTAGTAAAGCAACTCATGAAAAATCTTTGTATTTCAACTTCGTTCATTTTTATCGCACCGTGTAATACACGTCTTGAGTGTGCCACTGTGGTATAGTAAGTAAGATATCCACCTACTAACCAAAAGGTTTTCGGTTTAATTCTAGACCAGATTATCTGACAATTTTTAACAGCGGTATCACCGCATAATGGTTATGAAAATTTACGATTTAAAAACTCCTCTTACTAATGCACCTTCCGTTCGGAGTCGACGTTAAACTGTAGGTCACTGTCAATAAGTAAAATAAAAAAATTGGGTGCAGCCCAATCTTATTGATTGGGAGAAGTTCATGCATTTATTATTAACCAATTTTTTGTTTGCCTTTTTATTCTATTCACTTAACAACAGCTATAGAAAACACACTTCAATTCTGTAGCCTTTTCTACTAAAAACAGACAGAAAAATCTTTTCTTAAGAACTATTATAATTTGTCTAAAAATAAAACTTTTTTTTAAGTAGATTGTTGCCCTTAATAATTGTTACCTTTTTGTTTTAGACATGTACCAACTTACCAGCTTCATTTTGTTTGCCATTTCAATGATAATGGTTTTAACTAATGGTTGTTGCTCTTCTATAATTACAGGTCAGTCAGCATCATTTGAGTTGTCTGGGTTGTGGTGAAATTAGCACAAAAAAAACACAAAAAATGAAAAAAAAGAAGCAAAGAAATTTTAAGCTTTCAAATGCTATTATGGTCAATGAATTTTAAAGTATTTTAACCAATTAAAACAGTTTTGTCTTTTTAGACATATTATGGGAATAATAAATGAGACAAAAATAAATATTTTTTTAAATGTTTAAAATAAGTAAGTTAAGATAGAATCTTTATATTCTATTTGAAATATTGGCCATCTTTAGCAAAAATAAAACACACGAAAGAACTACTCCTCAGGTATTTAAAGCCAAATACGAATAAAATTAATTTGGAATACCCTGTTATAAGACGAAGCGTATTCCAGTAATAGTGTTTTCAATCAACTTAAGCAACACTTTTATACCTCAATAATAATAATAATAATAATAATCCTGCATTCACTACTGTCACTCTATTAATCTTACTGTCTTAAAAAGATGACCTATCGGCGGTTCCACCAACTGTTTAATTGACAAGTACCTGCCCGCCGCACCCAATCTAGTCAGGTGGCGGCAACTTCATTACCGTTGATATTACACTGCCGGTACCCATAGGCCAGCATTGTCTAAGGGCTATCTTACTGTCCTTAGCCAGCTCAGCTCTCACTGCGTGCCAGGAACAATCAATATTTCAGCCTCCAAAACGCTGTATTAGTCCAATAATCTCTACAACAACAATATATCTCCTCAAGGTATATAGATCACTACTCCAGTGTTTATTTCAATTATTGACCAATCCGTGAAAAGTGCTCAAACATCAAACAGTTTAGTCGATTCTATCCACTTGTTTTTTTTAGGTATAATCACCCTTGAAATCAAAGCTAATAATTCCATAATTCGTTGATTTAAGCCTCCCTGATAGTTAGCCACCTAAATTGATGATCGTGAGAATACTCGTGTGACCTCTATATCCTACTGACTCTAGATCTGATTCATTAAGCCTCATCAAAAGTAGTTCTGAGACAAAACTTCCCAATTTTACAGCGCTATTACAATAAACATTGTCCTGATGTCTTATTACAACTTCATGACTGCTCATAGTATTCAGACCATTTTTCTTCCAATGCTTTCTTTTGAACGACTTAATTCAGTTTAATGGGAGTACTCTTGCACTGTATAATAGATGCGACATTTCTGGTGCGACTAAATACTGAGCATTTCCTTGGCTGATGGCTAATTTTCTTTCTCTTGGATAACTCCTGCTTTTTGCAAGCGTTTTGAAATTTCTGCTTAACAATCTTCAAGAAGAAATGCCTTTAATGCATCAGCTGACCATTTTGGCTGACATGGGCGATGTTTGTTTTTTGTTACAAATTGCAAGTTCATAACCATTCACATCATTTATTGCCGGATGAAATAGATGAAGCATGGCGAGCAATTGGCACAAAATTTTATATTTTCGAAGAAAAATTAACTTTGTTTTAATTGCCTGTCTCCTTCATAATTCAATGTCCAATTATAATTCGAATTACATAATTCCCTATAAAAAATTTTTAAAAAGGAATTACTCAAATTGTAAAGGGTGACATGGTTAAGTGATTAGAGCGCACTCATAACTACACAACCGGCCCATGTTCGATCTCCAGAAGAAAGTGTGACAAATAATTTTGGTTTCAAGTGTTTAATAAAGTTATTTTCACTTCCTTCCAGACAACTTCATCTAAAAAATAAAGAATAAACCTTCTAGCTTACCTCTGGCGTTAATGAGGAAAAACGCCACCTACTGTAAAAAAAATTACAATGATCACCACCACCACTTAGAAAGGCCAATATGACCCCTAGAGAAGAAACGAAAAAAAACCCAAATTATGAACAATTCAGTTTCAATTGCCCTCTGTGATTATTGTGATCCCTATATTTTACCAGGTGTTTCATCACGCTAAATTTTTTTTCTTACCTATTTTTTGTCATTTTAAAATACAATTTACCGGCAAACCACATAAAAATAAAGAAGAATAAGAACTACAATGAATTAACAAGGTTCCATGTAAACGGGGTAATTCACATAAGTAATTTAAGCAGCGACTAGATAGTTCGAAGTCACGAGTGAACATGCACTATTTCGTTCAATGTCTAAATGAGAATTAAGGACAGACTAGATGATCCGTGTCAATTTTTTAACATAATAAAGTGAAAATATTTTATGCGAATATTGGTAACTTCAATATATTTTATTATACAAAAGAGTAACAAAGTCAATCGTTTGTAACTGATACTAATAAAGGCTGAGGCTATAAATTTGCATGAGAAAAAACGGTTCCGGGTAAATCTATTATTAGGAGTTTGACCATATGCGTTGTTAATAGTTAGAGAAGGCAACATTTATAGGATTTTTTGTATCGTGATCTCTTTACTGTATTTTCAACAATTGGAATTTCTCATAATTGGTAGCACCTGGTGAAAATCTCTACTAAACAAATTTATTTTTCTCCATAAGAAATGTTTTTATTCATTATGTCCTTGAAATCAAAACGCTTAGTAATCTAAAACGCTAAGTGAACGTTGGGTACCTTTAATTTCCATGTCAAATAATGAGATCTGTTTTTTACCCATGCAACGGGTTTAAAGTTTGACATTATCTGACCCTATATGTACAAAAACGGCTAAGTGTGACGACTACAGCTATAAAGCAAACACTGCATTGTCCATAGTATGAAGTAGTAAAGATGTTTGCAACCGTCAAAACAACGTTTGAAAAAATAATAGATCTGATGCCGAAAAGATGTTTAAAGCAATTACTTCTTTTAATCTGAATAACACGTTGTTTTTACGTATTTCCTGAACGAAATTTAACTGCTAAAGTTAAAGTTAATAAACCAAACACTGCATTGACGAAAACATGCAGTAGTGAAAAAGGTATTTGCAACCGACTAATTGTTACGATAGAAAATTCAGTTTAAAAATAATTGCTTTGCTTACTATAAAAAACGTGCTGTTTATTCTTTACTTGAAACCTTTTTGCCTGTTAATCACTTGTTAACATCACTCGACATTATAAATGAAACGATTTTGTATAAATTAATACATTTGACAAAATAAACCTTGCAGAGCCATGTTACCAAGAACGGTTTTTGCAACAACCAAATAAAGGGGCCGTCAAATATTTTTTTTAAATGCTATAAAAAAAAACTACTGAATATTTTCTCAAATTTCTTTTTTTATTTGAAAGTACAATCCTTCCGGTTAATAATCGAAAATAATTTCACTCAAAATGCTGCCTCGGCTGGCCATGCAGTAGCCTACACGATCGGTCCAATTTTTAAGCACATTATCGATTGTGTGCAGCTGTATTTCACCAATGGCTTCACGAATATTGTTCTTTAAAGCGTCAATTGTCTCTGGCTTATTGGCGTAACACTTATTTTTGACGGCACCTCACAAATAATAGTCCAACGGTGTCAAATCGCAGCTCCGAGGTGGCCAAACGACATCAGCTCTGCGGCTGATAATGCGATCTTCAAAAACAGGGCGCAAAACATCGAGTGTAGCTTCGGCTGTGTAGCACATAGCGCCGTCCTGCTGGCCCGATAACGATCGCCATTGACTGTAACGGCCACTCCTTTCTCATTTTCGAAGAAAATGGCCCAATTATGCTCGTCTTGGGTGTATCGGTATTTCAATGTATGCGTGCGGGTTTTCTGTGCCCCAAGTACGACAATTTTGCTCGTTTACCTACCCGCCAAGATCAAAATGAACTTCATCTGAAAAGATAATTTTTTTGGCAAATCGGCATCTTCTGTAAGTCGATCGCAGGCTCAAATTCCCAGCGTCGTTCAAGCGTATGCACAACCATATTCGTTCATCGGAAGGGTAAAACTAATTCTCTGTCAAATCAGACATGAGCTAAGTGTTACCATTCACGGAATAAGCACTAGTTGAAAAAAACTTTAGATGGCGGACCCTATATGTTATATTAAACTGTAATACAGAAAACTATGAACCTTAAGGCCTTCAAATGTAATTTCTTAACGAAAACATTAACTTAAAGACTTCTTACTATTTTTCGTCAGTAGAGTAGAAATTTATCCTTGAAATGAATCATCAATCATAAATTTTGATGCAGTAATACGGAAAATGGTCGTAACCGACAAAAAATACCTTTTAGAAATAAAATATATATGATATCATAACTATCCTCCAAAATGTCGTGTATGTTATTAAACAAAATAAGTAAAAAAGGCGCTATCGGCTTAAGGTCCCAAATTTTTAAGTTTTTTACTTTCATATTGAAAAAGTATATTTTAGGGCTTGGTTACTTAGAAATTTGAGAAAAATTGTATTTTTTTAATGCAACTTTTTGTGTTTAATTAACTGCTTAATAATAAAAAATGTATTTTCTAAAAATCTCATCAGAGGCCTTCATGTTAAGTCTAAAAAAATTGGAAAATTTTATTTTATTGAAGACAAATTTTTCCGTATTTCCTATGGAATACAAATAACAAACAGCTATCAATAACCGTGATTATTTCTATGAAGGCAGCTGATGCCAACAAAAAAAATATTGCGATAAGAAATAGAGCAAAAGTTCAGCAAAAAAGAACACAAGGAACACAAAGTTTAGGTTTTGGTTGTTGGCCTTTAAACAGTTCAAATGATTTGTTGTTATATTTGTGGCCATAATAAACGAAATGGCCTATTGTGTCAGTTTTTTTTTCTTCTTCACAGTTACAAAATAAATAATATCAATTACTATTACTTTTCCTTTTTTTCTGGAATTTTTTTTCCCAGTTTTTATTTGGGCACAAATGAATGGCACCGACTGGTGGGCTTGAGTACTTTTGTAAATACTGACTTTTTTGGCAAACAGCTGGCACCCCAATCACTTGTATTTTAAATCAGCTTTAGCTATTTGTTACAACAAAAGTTAGTTTGTTGTTGGCAATATTTATTATGGTAGTTGTCGTTGTAATACTACAATTTATGTTTATTTCAAACGAATGGAAATTTCTTTCTTTCCATTTTTTTTTTCTTTCCACGATTTTTTTTTTTCTTTTTTTAATTCTATACGCATTTGGCAGAGTGTCATCAACTTAAACTACTTGGCCTATTGCCAGTATATTTTACTACAATAGAGCATTCAAGTGAAATAGAAATACGAAATTGTATAGATATTTGTAAAATGTAGGCCTATTTCTTTGACAAATGTATTGCTGCTGTGCAGCTATTATGGACAAAAATTTATAAGACTTTAAAGTCGTTTGGAGTTCTTTTCTTCTTCCTTTTAAAATATCTACTTTTATTACAAGAGAAAATAAATACAGATTCGTATACAATAAAATTCAAATAAAAACTTATTAAATTTAATGGCGTAATATTTGCTTTTTCTTATATTTTTCTAAGAAAACATGTTTATGTGGTCATTTCAATAGAATCGAATTATTAAAGTCGAAAGTTTTTCAAAGTGTTTTAGACTTAAAACAAATATGTTTTAACAAGAAATAAATGATTTTTAATAATAATTCAGTTCTATGGGGCGTGTGATGGTTTTTAAATATAAAACTTATATTATTCATCATACGCTCTATGGACACTCCAAAATTAAGTATTAATCATACGCACTGTAATTTGTGAAGACACTATGAACTGGGAACCAATTCTGGGGGCTAATTCTTGCAGTCGAACGAATTTTTATCCATTTGGAATTCTGTTATTAGATCACGCATAAAATGAATTGAAATTTCTAATGATGGCTATCGATATTGAACAAAAATTCGAACGTAAGCTTGCAAGTTTTTAAACGTAAGCCAAGAAGCATGCGAAGTAAACTTTTTTCACAAGAATATTAGTTAAATAAAGGCAGTTGAAAACTTATTTTGGAAAATGTATATACCACCTTGATCAAAAATTTCCTAGAATAACCCCCGTGTGGCGGTCCCATCCTTCTTTTTCGTTTTTTATTAAGTTGGTACATCCGTTGTTGATATTCCTGCTAAATATTAGCATCATAGCTTGGCATTTGCAAAAGCTACTCAGCTACGAGTACATCTATCTCTATGAGTGATTTTTTACAATTTTAGAAATGGATTTAAATTTGCAACAACGGACTTATATTAAATTTTGCGTAAAAAAAACGGATTTAAGTGTGCGCTGACGTTGGAAAAGTTGGAAAATTGTTTCGATAACGATTCTCTAAAGAAAACGGTTGTTTACCAGTGACACGAGCGGTTCAAAAGTGTTCGTGAGTCAATCGAAGATGATGAACGCAGTGGCAGACCATTAACAACATTGATAAAGTAAAAGATATGTTGGTTAATAACCGCAATTTAACAATCAGAGAAATAGCGGAGGACTTGAACAAGACATTTTGTTTAATGATTTGGGTTTCCGTCGTGTAGCAGCAAATTTTGTGCCAAACGACCTCAATTTCATGCAAACAAGAAACCGTGTTGAAGTCGCAAAAGACATGATTTGCGAGACAGAATCCGATCCTACATTCAACAGAAGGATCATTATTGGTGACGAGACGTGGGTTTGTAATGACGACACGTAATCCAGACATCAGCTAAGTGAATGGCGTTCACCAAATGAGCCAAGACGAAAAAAACCACTTCGTTTTCAGCCAAAGAAGAAGGCAATGCTCACGGTTTTCATGGCCAGAGATGTTTGCGTGAAGCAATTCGCCGAAAGAGACTAGAATTGTGGCCAGAAAACTCGTGAATTATTCAACATGATAACGTACCGTCGCACAGTGCCATCTAATTCGAAATTTTTGGCAAAAAATGCAACAAATATCATCTAACAGCTACCGAAATCTCCTGATTTGGTTCTCTCTGACTTCTTTCTGTTCAAGCGAGTTAAAAAATCATTACAAATAACGCTTTACAGCAGACGAGAGGAAATAGTAGAATAATCGCCGGAAAGACTGATGGATATACCGAAAAACGAATATAAAAAATGATTCGAGGATTAGATCAAGCGCTGGCATAAGTGTATTTCAGTCGATGGGGATTACTTTAGAGAGGACAATACAGATTTATACGAATACACTTGTATTTTTAAATTTCTGAATAAATTTCGGGAACTTATTGATCATATATTTCCAACCTTGCTAACGCCAAAACCGTGAATTTATTTGTTGTACCTCTAGGAAAGCAACGCTATAAAGTCAGTACAATTGACGATCGCATAGCAAATGGTTGGACTCCAAATACTTTACATGCTTGTGATTAATCACTCTCTGCATAACTTTGGAGAGTGCAGAACTGATTACAGTTGAGCTGTAGTTTCATCCATTTTGGGAACTAACGTTCATTAGCAACCTTCCATCAGGATGAAGAGCATCATATGACGATTGAAAAAGTTAACTTGGAGTTATTCAAGAACCCTTTCGAGTGCGCACTACGAAATTAAATGAGAATTCTATTGGGCTTTTGAATATATGGTATATAATTATTACGGTCAACAGTCGTTTTAAAAATATTTTTGTTTACTTGCTATCATATATTTGAAATATCGAACATATCGCACTCCTAGTTCAAAAGTGACTCAACTCAAAATTTTGAATTTTTCGGAAATCGAAAATAAACTGTTTTTGATCAAAATAAAAATAGTGACAAACAAAAACTTCGGCCAATTTTCTACAACAGTTAGGTTAAGCAGATTAGCCCTAAAATTGAATTTTATGAATTGTTTCACTTTTGAATTGGGTGCGCGATATTTTTAATGTGCTTATCGACGCAAAATTAAAATCTCTCATATACATTTAAATTTAACTTAAATCTATTATGTCCCCTTAGACAAAAATAATTAAAAAACGTGTTTTGTTTCCTTTTCTAATTTTTATAAAAACTCGTACATTTTTTAAAGCTGCTCCTGCCCGTTGCTCTCCCCTAAATATATTCATAGAAAGTCTTCATTCTTAAGTGGTTAAATTAAAGGTACACAAATCATAAAAAACAAGAAAATGGTTGTTAAACATGTCGACAAACAATATCAGAATAACAACAACAATAATAATAATAATAATAAAAGTAAAATTTCAACAACATTTCCATTTTTAACATACGAAGGCAACATTTACTCGCAATTTACAAAACAAAAGAACAACAAAACAGAATGGAACCCCCCAAATGCAGTCAGTCAAGTAAAAGAAATAATAAAACAGGATCTCGATATTCTTAAGACAATGTTAAGGTTTTCTCATTCCACTCACTGAAGCCAGACATCCTTTTATTAATTTCACTTTTAAAACAACCCTCACTTGAAAGGACATACGTTTTTCATGCACACTTTGAAGGAGAGAAAATAAATAATAAAAACATTTCATCATATTTCCGTTTCAATTTCTTTTATTTTAAAAAAGTAAACACATACACATACACTTTTCTCATATACATTTTATACTGATGTTAAGGACTTTTACCATCTTGTTAAATATTGTCTGTTTTTTTCCAACTTTTCTTAAGCGTGAATAACTTTTCGTCTTCTCCGGCACACTGTCTTCGACAACGTAATGAATGCTGGTTGAACTTAATGAGGGGAATGTATGAATTAATGTATTTTTCTGTTTATTCATATGAATTTGTTTGAAGAAAGTTCTATTATGTTAGTATTGATTCCTAAGAAGTCTCACGATTACAAATGTTTAAACACTTGTTTTACAAAATTTACATCAAAAAAATACATTAAAAAAAATTGTTAAGTTTTTCTCATAATAATATGATATTTAGTACAATTCCACTGCCTTAATCAGTAAAAACTCTAGTCAAACTAGATCTTGTCGGATTAAATTTTCTTAACAAAAAAAAAAAAAGATTAAAATTTACTTAGGCAACATATAAAGGGATTAAAGCATTAAACACATAACTGACAGCACGCAGCTTACAGATAAATTTCAAAATTTTAAGCCCAATTTGTCTAGAAATAACGTGAACGTGACGTGTTAACTGATACGATAACTAAATGGAGAATACATGAAGGGTCCGCCAAATAATTTTTTTTTTTTTTGGAAAATGCTATAAAAAAACTACTGAATATTTTCTCAAATTTCTTTTTTTATTTGAAAGTACAATCCTTCCGGTTAATAATGGAAAATAATTTCATTCAAATGGCTGCCTCGGCTGGCCAGCAGTAGCCTACATTATCGGTCCAATTTTCAACGATTGTGTGCAGCTGTTTTTCACCAATGGCTTCACGAATATTGTCCTTTAAAGCGTCAATTATCTCTGGCTTCTTAGCGTAACACTTATCTTTAACGGCACCCCACAAATAGTAGTCCAACGGTGTCAAATCGCAGCTCCGAGGTGGCCAAACGACATCAGCTCTACGGCTGATAATGCGATCTTCAAAAACAGGTCGCAAAACATCGAGTGTAGCTTCGGCTATATGGCACGTTACGCCGTCCTGTTGAAACCAAATGTTGCTAATATCCTCCTCTTCAATTCTTGTGAACAAAAATTCGTTCAGCATGGCCCGATAACGATCGCCATTGACTGTAACGGCCTCTCCTTGCTCATTTTCGAAGAAAATTGGCCGAATTATGCCTCTGGACCAAAATCCGCACCAAACAGTGGCTCGTCTTGGATGTATCGCCTTTTCAATGTATGCGTGCGGGTTTTCTGTGTCCCAAATGCGACAATTTTGCTTGTTGACATACCCACCAAGATCAAAATGAGCTTCATCTGGAAAGTTTTTTTTTTTCTTTTTTCATTCTGTAACATTACCATGATTTTCAAAGTAATGCCGCAATATATCCCAGCGTTGTTCAAGCGTATACACAACCATATTCGTTCAGCGGAAGGATAAAATTAATTATCTGTCAAATCAGATATGAGCTAAGTGTTACCATTCACGAAATAAGCACTAGTTGAAAAAAACCGTTAAATGGCGGACCCTTTACAAATGATTAGTTGTTCTGTAGTGAACGTAGGTGTTTCTGTTTTCAGCAGAATTTTTCTACATTTTTACTTCACTCGCAACATCAGCTGACATAAAATTGTAAACAAAGAATTTACGTTGACGTAAAAATGTAAAGAATGAATTCTCGCTTAAATGAAATAAATAAAGAAAAATTGAAAAGTGTGTGTTTTAAATTATAATTATTAAATAATAATAAACTTAAATAAAATGGATGATGAAATATTGACATTGTTGGTGCAAGAACATGAATTAATTTATAGTATATTTTTTTGTTTACACAAACACAGTTGGAAACAGTTGGCAGTTTTCACCAACCATTCACACTTGGTGTTTTGATCACGTTACTTTTACATCCCATCTACATTACTTCTAGACGAATTTGGCCTTTAGAATACACATACGTCTATATGAAAACAATTATTTTGAAGCAGGCGTGCCAAGAACATGCGCTACACCCTTCCTTCGTTGACGGCCAGCAAGCAACTGAAAAGTGTTTGTGTCTCACACAGATAATTTTGTTGTAATTATGGTTGCTGTTTGGAATAATAATTAATTTGGAATAATAATTAAATTGTTAATTAATCTGTTAATTGTTAATTTATAACAATTTCTTAAGTTTTTTACGGAAAAGTAAATAAAAACAAAAGCAAAAGCATAAAAAGGCTTGAAAATAACAAGAAAATCGCTGAGAAATATTAGAAACACAGAGAGAGAAAGAGTATAGTCTTATGGTATGTCGGATGAGATCCTATCTATAACTAATCATATGGTGCAAGCTCGACATAAATCGAGATAATGGACTACAGACACCAAAACCAATAATAAACGACCTGGAAATACCCAAAGCCCCAACCATTTATACAACCTTGATAAAAATGTTTCCTAAATAACCTTCGTGTGGCGGTCACATCGCTCCGATTTGATTTCTTTTTTTTTTTTTTGTTGTTACTTAGGTACATCTGATGTTCATATTCTCGCAAAATCTTAGCGTCATAGCTTAACATTTGCAAAAGATACGTAGCCAAGAATACATCTATCTCTATATGTGTTGGCAATTTTGTACAATTTTAGAAACGGCTGCTGAAACGCGTTATCCGTAAAAAATTTTAAATCCGATTGAACAGAAAGAAGTCACAGGAAGCCAAATCAGGTGAATTCGGTGACTGTTGGATTAATGATGACACTGTGCGACGATGCGTTATTATGGAGCAAAGTCCACGAGTTTTCTGCCCACAATTCTGGTCTCTTTGGGCGAATTTCTTCACGCCAGCGTCTCGTAACGCCAAAAAAATAATCTCTGTTTATTGTCTTGCCTTCTGGCAAAAATTTATGATGCACTACATTGTTGTAATCCATGAAAACCGCAAGCATTGCCTTCTTTTTTGACTGAAAACGATGTGGTTTTTTATGTCTCGGCTCATTTGGTGAACGCCATTCACTTGCTTGATGTCCGTATTGCATGTCGTACGCATAAACTCACGTCTCTTCTGCAGTAATGATACTTTTGATGAATGTGGGTTCGGATTCAACTCGCAAATCGCGGCATTTGTGACCACAACAAGGTCTGTTTTTTGCATGGAATTGAGGTCTTTTGGCACCAACTTTACTGCTACACAACGGAAACCCAAATCATTAACCAAAATCTCTTGGACGGATACACAGGCAATGCTCAAATCTTCCGCTATCTCTCTGATAGCTAATTTGCTGTTATTAACCAACATTTCTTTTACTTTGTCAAGGTTTTCGTTAGTTTTCGATATCAATGGCCTGCCACTACGTTCATCATCTTCGATTGACTCACGACCACTTTTGAACTGCACGTACCACTGGTAAACGACCGTTTTCTTGAGACAATCATTGCCGAAACACATTTTCAACGTTTTGCGCAATTAATACAAGTTCGTTGTTGCAAATTTAAATCGATTTCTAAAATTGTAAAAACCCTGCGTGGCTGCGTAGCAGACGTACCAACTTAATAAAGAAAAAACTCCCTCAAACGGGGGTTATTCCCGAAACTTTTAGATCAAGATGCTATATAGTCCTTTAATTCCAGTTTACAACATGGCCTTCAAAAATTCCTTCCATTTTCTTCTATATATTGCAAGATTTCCCTTAAAGTTGTGCCACTTTTGATGTTTCTTGACGTCTCCAGGTGTTAGACAGTCTTCCAATACGCCTCGAGCCTTGGAGAATATATTCTACATTCTGTCTTCTTCGTCAACTGTCGCATGGTGTGACCAAGCCATTTCAATTTTCTCTGTTTACCAACCAAATCCATCCCAAATCCATGAAAATATTTATTTCATATTTAAGATAACAACACTAGCACATCACCAGTAGATGATCGTGTAAACGATGTCAGTCCAAAAGCATTAAACATATGATATTTATTATTCCAAAAACCTTTTTAGAGTGTTAGAGGCTCTTTTCCTTAGCTCCTTTTTAAAGCATATGGCAACTTTGCCTTGCTTTCGTAACTTTTGTTTTTCCTTCCAGCTAAGCAGGTAATCGGCTTACTGTAGCTGGTGTATAGTATTGATGTTGTCGTTAGCGAGAAACAACGCTCTCTATATATTTGATGTATTGGTGTTTCAGAGCCTTGCTGATGCTGCTTATACCATTTATTTTTTTCTTTTTTTCCCCATGTGGTGAAATTGCTTGACCCTTTCGATGATGTTTGATAGTTAATGTTTTTCTTCTCCCACCGAGCATAGGGGAAGCGGGAGTCAGCGGGGCTTCTTAGATGGATCATTTGGAGGTGGCTGAAAGACTCTAATTATACTGTTACGAAAATAAAAATGCCTAAAAACAAAATACACTACATTAGTGGCTTTGGAACTGTATTGTGGGGTTTTTGTCCATTGGTTTGTGTCAAGGTTGTGAATGTGTTACCCTGCTAATGCTGTACTGATTTGTGTATTTGACGGCATTAATAATTCGACCATCTTTGGGTAATACAATCTTACATGTTTAAACTTAACGGATAAAAAATAGAGGATATGAGAGATAAATTGAGGAAATAAAAACTGTAAAACAACAGCAACGTGGTTTTGCTTTATTTTGACGCAATTAAAAAGAACTTAGGCGTTTTAAAAAGCATAAATTTAAAATGATATTTGAATCTGGTCTGGATGTGGTATATGCCAGCAATTTAACCTCTACACCACGTTTTAAACTTTTTTAGTTTTTGCTAATGAGTTTAAATAATTGAAAACGTTTTTAAACTAAATATTTTGTTTAAAAAATCACTGTTATATTCTCTAACCTCTAATAACTCATGCCAATTTGAATTTCTCAATGTTTTATTAAGACTTTTTTCAGTTTAAGCTTCATTACCCAATAAATTACCCACTTTCGCGTTACACGCGTGGTATTATCAAAAGTATTGTAACTCATAATGTATTTGCCATATATTTGCTAAGGTATTACTGGATATGGTGAGAGTGTTGGTAGGGGGTTACATTTCATTATTTCCCATTTGCAAACATTTTGTTATTTTTATTTTTTTATGAAATTTTGAATGAAAATGTAACGCATCTGTATCTGTACTCGTATTTATTTATTTTTTAAATATCGTTTTGGTTTTTCTTTACGCTTAAATACATTCTGAAGAGTAAAAAAATAAATAAAACAGCGTAGCCAATTTTATGCCGAATTTTTAATATTTTTTTCTTCTTCTTTAAGCTCAAGTATTACTAGTAAACGTATCAGTTCGATATATGTGATGCCATTCATATACGAGGGTGGTTTGTTTGTTTAAATATTTAAAGTGGGGGGAGAGGGGTTATTGAAGTGGGTTTCTTGTTAAAACTTATGTAAATAAACACAACTGTAAATACAACAACAGCTGCAAAATGTTTTTATTATATGTTGTTGTTGCTGTTGTTGTTGTTTTCTTTCTAAAGAAAAAAAAGCATAAACATTGTATCTGAATATTATTTAAAAATTTAAGCTTCAATTAACCCGTAAACATTTTATACAAAACCACTATAAATGTTACATTAAACGAGACAGCGAGTGGAGTACACAAGGGTATGCGTGTTAATACGTAAATATTTATATTCTATTGTTGCTGTTGTTGTTATTATTTTTGTTGTTTTTTTTAATAAAAAGGCAGAAGTGGGTTATTATTGCAGAATAAAGAATGTACTAGGGAGGGGAAAGGCAAGAGAAAGGGAGAAAAGTTATTATGTAGTATCAAGGTAAAATGTTTATAATTTTGTAAATGAATCATAAATTGTAAAGAAAAAACAAATTATTTGCGTAACGAAAAATAATCCGACTAAAAAGCGTAAGTGGAAGAGGAAGTGGAAATCATAATTGAACTGTTATAAGATAATTTTTGTGGTTGAAAAATACAGGTGAACTTTGTCACTAAAGAGTGTCAGAAATATATCGGATGTTTTTTTTTTCTGAGATTCATAACTTTGAGTTGGCAACACTACCTTATTTGACAACCGATTCAACAGCTGATAGTTGTTTTTGTTTAGTTTGGTTTCACATTTCATTATGGATAGACTTACACCAGAGCAACGCTTGCAAATTGTTGAAATTTTTAATCAAAATAATGGTTTTATTCTTCAAAATTAAAAATTTTGTTCTCCGAAGAAGCATATTTCTGGTTAAATGGGTATGTAAATACGCAGAATTACCGCATTTAGAATTAGGATAATCCACCATTACATTCACAAAAAATTATTGTTTGGTACGCTGGTGGCCTATACGTTATAAAAAACGATGGTGGTCAGAATGTTACCGAAAATGGTGGACGGTATAGAAACTTTTCGTATCTCATTCAGCTGACATTAACCTTACCGACATGTGGTACCAATATGAGGGAACCACATGCTACACAGCCCACGCTACAATTGATTTACTTAAAACAACTTTTGATGGAAGAGTAATTTCACGTCCAATTAATTGGCCACCAAGATCGTGTGATTAAACTCCATTGTATTGTTACGATAGTCAAGTTTGAGAACAACTGTCGTTTGTTACATCGCTAAAACAAACAAACAAAAGCAACAACAAGCATTATCAGAAATAAATTAAATAAAAATAAAATGACAACAACAAAAACTAACAGAAAAGGAAACAAGTAAGAGACAATAATAGACAACACAACAAACAACAAGAGCTGAAAGAAGTAGATGCTTAAACTCGCCTGACTATTAATGAACTAAAAAGAAAATAAAAGACAGAAATGGAATCTACCTGAAATATCAAGAGAGTCGAGAGCTTTCGAGGTGTTGTTTACTCAGCCATATAAAAAGCACATCTGAACGAACAACAATCAGTTTATATGTTATAAATAGTGTTGCCAACTTTTTATGATCAAAACGCGCAGGCCGCCTACTTAAAAGGCGCTAAAAAGCGCTAAATTATAATATATGAAACCATTTGTAATCAAAACGTGTTGTAAAAAGCGGTAATTATATTTAAAGCCGGAAAACTATACTGAAATAATAAAAAAATAAAAATAAAAACTATTTGGAACAAAACAACATTTCATTTTTGGGTTCAATATCTATCAGCGCTGGCGTTAGGTAAGGTTGTGTTCTTTCTCCACTGCTGTTTAACGTTGTCCTCGATTGTATGCAACGTGGCATATCCTGACAACTCAACACCAAGTTGGAAGACCTGTATAACGCTGACTCACAGATATTGAGAGATGCAATGAAAGCTAGACTCTATACAGTCGGAAGCCTACAGAATGCTTTTGCTTGGATAAACATCTCTAAAATCAAAATTATGCGAATCAACGCGAATAACACATCGATCTTTCGAATTCTAAAACAGATATATGGAAAACATCCCGTCTTTTTGCTATCTCGGCAGTATCCTCACGACGTCCGGCGGTTCCAGTGCTGATATTCGGAACAAATCGAATATTTTTGCCGACTGAATGCTATGAGGCGTTCTCCACATATATCTCCAAAACCGAAAATTAACATTTTTAACTCGTGTGTGAAGTCTATTATTGTATGGTTGTGAGTTATGGAATGCGACTGTGATTGAGGTCAAAGCCTTTCGGTATTTATAAGCCGCAGACTATGGTATATTTCGAAAATATTCTGGCCAAAAACAAGATCACACCAAGTAATGAAGCAAATTGTGAGATGGAAATGAATTGGGCACACTCTGAGGTAACCAAACTATGAGTTAGCAAAACTGGCCATTGATGTAGCTCGCAGGGAAGCAGAAGAATTGGAAAGCAAGCCAATTCCGAGAGAAAAAAGATTGAAAGAAAAGCTGCTTTCCATAGAATGATTTGGAGACAGATTAGATTACTGACTTTCAATAGGCGTAGAAAGGAAGAATTTGTTATGGACCTATGAACCCCTTGTGATCTTCAAAGGATCCAATATAAGAACAAAAAAGTTTAGTATTGTAATTATATAATTAATTTTGTATTTTTAGTTTACTTCTCTAAAATATTTATTTTTTTCTATCTTATTTAAAATAACTTATAGGTCTTGCAAAATGGGCCCATTGATTTGAGATACATTTCAAAAACAACATATTTTTTAAGCATTTAAATTCTATAATTTATATGAATAAATAATTCATTGAATTTAGTAACTTTATATTTCTTACAAAAATTTCAAATAAAAAAGCGCAAACCTAGCGCATTTTTCGAAAATACCGCTAAAGAGACAATATGCAGCTTTTCGGTAGCTTAAACGCGCTAAATATAGCGCGAAAGACGCTAAATTGGCTAAATTGAAGAGAGTTTATTGGTTTGTACTCGGTGTGAAGAGAGTCTAAAAGGAGTAAACTCGTGAAGTCAGTCGTGAAGTAAAAACGAGTTTAGTTGGAGCTAACTCAGTAAAGAGAGTTAAGTGTGGATAACGGCTGATTGAAAAGGTGTAACTACGATCTGGTTGGAAGATCTTTAGGTAGAAAGATCTATCGTCTAACTGTTGTTGCTTACAAAGTTGTAAACAGAAAGAGTAATTAAAAAAAATTGTTATTGATTGTAAAAAGGTTACAAGCAGTGGTGCACAAAACTGTGTAAGTAAATGACTTTTATTAAAAACTAAACACAAGACTTATTTTATTTTAACCACAATATGTAGCCGATTACTCGGCATTCTTCGATCATATAGAGACCAGATTTGGCTCGATGTAGAGCAAGTAGGTTCATTTTGAAATAGTTGCTTTGCCATTCTTAATAGAGGTCGGAAAAGTGGCATCCCGAATATGTAGTCAATACCCTCTTCAATTATAAAGAACCTCCCCTAGCCAATTCATCCGCTACACAATTCCCCTAGATAACAGGTAAACTAATATTTTGCAAAGTATCCAGAAACAAATAATCCTAATTGAGACTAAAAAATAGTTCGTAATACTTGCTCTAGTGTTCGCGTTATTCTCGGACAGATGAAGCCTTCATGTTGTACCTGCTTTTTGACTGATGTGGATAGACAACAAAAGATTTGGAATTTTTTTTTTTTAATTGATATTGAAGCTACCTAATTAGGAAAAAACACTTTTTTCATAAACCATTCATTTCTCAACATAGTCTCCTTTTAGCTCAATACACTTAGTAAGACGATTTTCCAACCTTTTTATACCATCTGAATAATACGATTTTGGGAACTCCTCAAAATACGCATTAGTTTCGGTAATCACTTCTTCGTTTGAGATGAATCATTTTCCTGCGAGCCATTTTTTTAAGTTTGGAAACGGGAAAAAGTCAATAGGGGCTAAATCTGGACTATAAGGTGGATGATCAATCTATTTGAAGTGGATTTCTCGTAGTTTTAGCATCGTATCTAATGCTGTGTGAACCGGTGCGTTGTCTTGAAGAAAGAGCACTTTTTTCTTGTTTAAATGTGGTCGTTTTTCCTTGATTGCATCAACCAATTGATCCAATAATGCACGATAATACTCTCCTGTGATTGTGGATCCCTTTTCAAGATAATCGATGCGCAATATTCCGTGTGCATCCCAAAATACAGTGGCCATAACCTTTCCAGCCGATTTCGCTGTCTTCGCCTTCTTCAGAGCACTTCCACCAGCTTCCAGCCATTGCTTCGATTGATTTTTGATTTCAGGTGTGTAGTGGTGGACCCACGTTTCATCAACAGTTATTAATCTACGCCAAAAATCAGCAGGATTATGCTGATTTATCATGTCCAAACACCGCTGTGAAGTGATCTATCGAACTCGTTTTTGTTCAACACTGAGCAAACGCGGCACCCATCTTGCCGATAGCTTTTTCATATGCAAATGTTCATGTAAAATATTGAACACACATTCATATGATATGTTTACCATTTCAGCAATCTCATGGATTTTGACCTGGCGATCATTCATAACGATATCGAGGATTTTCTTGATATTTTCTTCAGTAACCACCTCTTTTGGCCTTCCTGTTGATGGTAATGTTGCAGTGCTTGCTCGGCCCCATTTAAATTCAGCAATCCAATATTTTACCATATAATCTGACGGACTAGATTCGCCGTAATGTTTATCAAGCTTTTCTTTTGTCTCTTTTGCCGTTTTGCCTTTCAATCGATGAATTTGGCTAAAATTTTAACAGCTGACGTTTGACAGATCGTAATTTCTAAGAAAGAAAAAATTTTTGTGTTTGTGCTGCCATCTAGCGCTAAGTAGCTTCAATATCAATCCAACCTCATCACTCATTCATTAATTAAAAATTTCCTGTACTTAAGAGCATATTTTATATATTTAACTAACATTGGCCAGTCATCACTCTCTTGCTCATTCAGAACACTAATGACCTCCTCTTCACTCAGACTTAATTGGTGAAATTTTTGATTCTAAATTTATTTGAAGTCGAACAGATTCCGAGGATATGTACTGCTTTCATTTTTCCATCACATTCTTTCATTTGAAGTAGTTCTTTTTAACTTACTTAAAAGCTCCATACTGAAGTTATTCCACTGTAATTAAGTAGAATTTACTTCCGGCCAAAGTATGCCTTTAACCCAAAAAGGGTTTCGACGTAACAAGACTGAGCAAAATTGGTGAAGTAATCTATTTTCCGAGTACGTAATAATTGTTTTATTTATATATGAAGATTTAGCGCCATTGTAAAAAATGATTTTCGTCAGCAGCAGTTGCCAGCATCAAAATATAATTTGGTGTAAAACTTGGTAATTTTAAAATTCTTTTCATAAAATACCGCTAAAATTTATCAACTTCTTTAAAAAATTAAAGCCCCAAACCTGAGCTGCATATGATTGTATTGCCGCAGATAAACCTTTTCTTTCATTGCCAAATTTATATCTGGTTATTCAACTAAACTCTTGCATGTTGATTTTATTGCGCTTTTTGCCTGTATGTTTGTATGTTTATTCGATGTGTTTATTAAATTTTAACTTTGGCGTAAATACTACTCCCAGTTAACTTAATTCAGAAGCGATTTTAATTTCTGCACCATTGAAAAACCATTTTTCTCTTTTCTAAGTCTGCCTCCATTTTCATTTCTAAAATTTACTTCTAAGTTCCATATGTTGCAATACTCTTCCAAATTTTTAATCATATTTTCCATTGTTTTGTAAAAAATCTTTAACTGTTACCGCAAAATTTTAATATCGTTTTTAAATGAGGGTTTGCATTGACTGCGAAGTTATTTAAACCAAATTAAGAAACTCCTACTCTAACCATTTCTAAGATATACGCAAATCATTATTTAATTTGTTTTGGAGGTATACTTAATCGATTCCGCCCTCCTTTTTAACTGATGGTTTGTACTATCTAGAAAGTTATTTAGACCAAATTCAGAACCATGCATACTAATTGTTCTCCAGATATACAATAATTAATGTTTAAATTGTATGGAAGATGACACACCCACTTACTTAACTTCACTAATATTTCGACTGATGATGTATTTTAACTATTAAGTTATTTGACCAAATTCAGAACCTTCCACTATTACCGTTCCGGAAATATACAAAAATCAATATTTATTTTGTATGGGAGGTGTTCTCTGACTTTCCCAATTCGGCCCAATTTTTAACTGATGATTTGTATTGACCACGTCTTTATTATTTGGCTCAAATTAAGACTCGCTTACTATCACCGTTTTACAGATATAGACATATATATTTAATATGGGTGTGGCACCGCCCAGTTGAACAATAGTGAAGCCACATACCAAATGAAAGTTTTCTCTATATGCTTTTTATGTACACAGTTTTAAAAATACTTTCCAAATTCACACAAAGCTTAAATGCTGTAACAAATTTCGTTTTCAAGTAAAACTTATGTGATAAAAAGGAGTTCACAAAACCTACAAAAAACGCATCAATTACAACGCATTTTTTAGTCCTTCTAAGATACTAAGAAGTTCATCTACTTTAAATACTTTGTTAAAGTATTTATTATGTAACAATAGGTTAAGTTTTAACACAAATTATTATGAATCCACTGACTAACACTGTCTATTTTTTTTTTTTTTTTAATTTCATTACACTTTTCATAGCAAACCATTGACTTTATTTGAATTTCTTTTGATGATACAAAAAATCTACTTAAAATTCTTTTAATATTTGTTACACTTAAAATGGCGTTATTGTAGTTGTTTTGTAAAGCTGACTGTGTTTTGTATTACCACTTGAAATTATTTACAAAGTAGAGCAAAAAAAAGTACCAAATAGTACTTATAGTACATTTAATACTATCAGCAAAGGTTGCTTTAATTGTTGGATATTTCATTTTGGGCTTCTTATTACACTAGACTATGCGCGACACTTTATATCAACAGCTGCTTATATACGGTAATACCGAACAGAGTACTTCAGACTACAAGTTGGGTGGGCAAAAGGCTTTCCTTGTTGTTGTTGCTGTTAACGTTGGTTGAAAAAAAATATTGGTGTTGCTATTGCGTTGTGCTGGAGATAATAGTACTGGTGTTTAACAACCAATGCCATATTTTAAAATATGCTGCAGGCGTCGTCTTTCTTTGACACTTAAAACATTTTCCAGTTGTTCTAGTGTCAAGTTGATTTCGCGCTTTGAGTGCAAAGGAAGCCAAAGTGTTGTGATGGCAAAGCTTCTAAAATGAAATAAAAAAATATAAAAAATAGAAAAACGAACAAAATTAAATTGCAAATTGTATAAAATTATTATGCTTGAATACACACTTTTCACAATATATTCTAAAGCATGTTTCTAGAAACATATTTGAAACAAGGTCAATAGGGGCTATGTTTTAAAGTATACTTTCTTCAAAATTTTCTTGTTTTTGTTTTTTTTTTAATATTTGTAGATTCATAGATATTTACCTATGCATTCGCATGGCATCTATGGCTCTTGGCTGCATGGCCTCCAGTTGTGTAATTTCCTTACGGAATTGTTGATTGTAACGATGAAATGCTTGTTTGTAACGCTTACGGCATATCGTTTGACTACCATCAACCAACAAAATTAAACCATCCCATTCATTCATACATTCATGCATTCAAACGAGTGTTAAGATAGAATAGAACGTTTTGTGATAATATCAGGAAATTCAACCAGAAGTTAAAAATTATCCAAAATACAATATGACCCAGTAGATGAAAATGAAGAAAGCAAAACGATGATTGCCAACAGGAAATTCAATAATTTTTTAAATAAATTTTTAAATTTATTTATTTTTCTATTTTACTTACTATGAAACCTCCTTGGGCTCAGTTATAGTCTGTGGAATATTGCCCACTTTACGTGCCAAGAGGATGCGATACCATTGCTTCTGCAAAATATTCATGGGTCTTTTAAAGGGGTTTGATGTGAATTCCATTGCAATGGAAGTATGACTCTTAAAGACCTTAAGTAATATGTTTTCGTTATGATGATGGTTAAATTGCTACTGTTTTTATTCGGTGGCATTAAGGTAAAAAATATATAAGTTTTATTTATTTGATTGTCATGGCAATATGAAATAGAAAAATAAATAAATAAAGTATTTAATAGAATTTTCTATATAATTCTATATTATTTCCCCAGTAAAATTATTTTGCAAATGAACTGTGCAGCCCAAAAATTAAATTTGTTTCAGTACTACTGTGTGCAGTTTACTGCTTAATCGAGTACAAATGGATGTGCTCTGCAATACAAAAAATAAACGATACGAAAAATACAAAATATTTGCTCTTTAATACCTTCCTCTACTCTGTCGAAAAGCTTCAAAACAGGCTTTCAGACACCAACCCATACATAGAAATTATATTTTTTATTTTTGTATTGTTTCGTAGAGCAGGTCTACTTAAATATTTATTTCATTACTGTAATACGGCCACTCATATAGACCACACATTAGATTCTTAAGCTTGGAATATCAGAAACTTTTTCTTCCCATGATCAACGGTGACACAGTAAAATCAATTGCCTTGCAAAATTCTTAAATTCAACTTGAACTCGATATTTAGAACAGTTTGTCTGTTAATTCCAATTAAGAGAAGTACACATCTTCTTAAACCAATAGCTTAGAGTTTTGAATCTATTGCTTTAAACACATAGACGCCCGCAGACTAAACGACTACACGACTACAATTACCTTTAGCAGCATTTGTAGTCGCGTAGTCAGCTACTTAAATATATTCGAAAAGATACTAACATGAGCAGCTGATCTCAAAAAATTAAATATACAATTTCAGCATCTTCTTTCAATGCGCATTGCTTCTTTTTTACATTTTTATAATCTGCCTGGCCCAGATCATATATTATTGTCCGGCTACGTACTTTTCAATGAGAATTTCAGTCCAAATCCATTTTTTGCTGTCAACATAATCGTATTCATATAAACGTGTGTATTTTTTTCAGATTGTCGGCATCCTGCCGTCGTTTATGTGTTTAAAGCATAAGTAATACATGGTGGGCAAATTTGGGATTAAGAAGTAAATTGAACCGTTAACATATTTAATAAAAAATTGGGAAATTTTAACTATGGAACGCTATACTCTTCAACAAAGAATTTTAATTGTGAAAATTTACTATCCAAATTGTAAAAATTTTATTGTATCACTTCGTAAAATTCGAGCATTTTTTCCTCGTAATTAGGCTCCTTCTGAAACCGCTGTGAGTAATTTAATCGCTAAATTCGAAGCTCACGGAACTATTGCTGATAATAGATCAAAGCAATACGATCGTAGTGGCCGTAGTGATGCATACATAACCGCTGTACAGCAAAGTGTTGAGAATGAACCTGGAACATCAACTCGTCGACGTTCGCAACAATTGGGTATCACCGGAGGAACTTTGCGCAACATTTTGCATAAAGATCTTCATCTTCACGCTTAAAAAGTTCAACTCGTTCAGAATTAAAGCCAACCGACCATTGTTTGCGTCCAACGTTTGTGAATTGGCTGCTTGAAAAACTGAACGAAAACAACGCATTTTTCAACAAAATTTTCTTTAGTGATGAGGCCCGTTTTCAAATTGTCGCATATGGGGCTCACAAAATCTACAAATAGTTCTCAAAAAATCATTACATCCAATGAAAGTGGCCGTTTGGTGCAGTTTTTGGTTAAACGCCATCATCGGCCTTTATTTTTTTCGAAAATAATTAAGGAAACGCCGTTACCGTGAATTCTCTACGCTATCAAGCCATGATTACCTTTTTTTGTGGCCACAATTGGCTAGTGTTGACATCAGTGACCTTTGGTTTCAACAGGACGGCTCCATAAGTGTGCTTGATAGCCAAACAATCTAGTTATTGCATGAGAAATTTACCGGTCGCGTTATTTCTCGATTTGGCAATATCAATTGGCCACTTCGTTCTTGTGATTTAACGTCGCTGGATTATTTTCTCTGGGGCCATTTGAAAGACCGGTTTTACGAGAACACACCACAAACAACTGACACTTTGAGAGATGAATTTCGACGCTGCATTGACGAGATAAGCGACTCTTTGTTACAAAATCTGGTTTAAAAAATTGTGAAAAGGGCAGACATCTGCCGACGTGCAAGAGCTGGACATTTTCCCGACATCATATTCCATTATTAAAAACAAAAAATTTGTTTTGATTCAATTCACTTCCTAACCTCAAATTTGCCTACATTTTATATAAAATTAAGTTGTCCTTTTGTAATGATGAATTTTTTCCATATAAAATGAGTGCATTCATTCCTTTAATTTTTTCTTATGAGAAATACATTTTATAGGTATTTAACTCAGAGCCTCCCAGCAACGTAGGAAGGGTTACTCTAATAGTAATATAAAAGAAAAATAATTAGTAATTTTCAATGGGTGCCTAGATACGCGTCCAGCTCATTTTGATTTATATGCTAATCCCACTGTAACGCCCCGAAAAAGACGAATGTAGTATTCTCCAGAATCTACATATATGTTTTCAGGCTTGAAACGAACCAATTAGACGCATTTACATATAACCTGTTGTTCACATAATCTGTTGATATCTATTGCAGCCAGTTTCGATATCGTATGCAGAAACAGACGGACAAGGAAATTTGTCCTGGGATCTGAAAGATTTGGACACCGACATAGAAAACGCTGCACCACATCATGAATTCACATCATAATTTTGTACATCTTTTACACTCGTTGGAACGAGCCATATAGTCAAGTAAAGACGCATAATTCAATTCGATCATCTTGATTATGACGCTAATTAAGGTGAAAAGAGAAAAACTTATTTAAAATTTCAAAAATTGCTCGGCCTCTTAAGGGCTTATGGTAACAGATTTTAAGATAATTCTTCTTTCTAAAAAGTTGACAATTATCAACCTCTTTTGTTGCCTCCGAAGCATGTATGGTAGAATCTAAAATATATTCAAAAAATTTCTTTTTTTAAATTCTGCGAAATCTAAACAAAAATGTGCTACTATTTGCCATTCTTGTTTAAAATAGAAGATATTCACGGATGAGCTTAGGTCCATGCCTATGTATCTCCAGTTTACATTTATACTCCATGGTTTATTCCCTTTTTTGGCTGTTTTAAATGCTCATGATGTTCTTGCTTCTACTTGTTTGTTGCTGAAGGATATTTGTTTGGCTTAAAATCTTGTTGACGTTGTACTTGTTATTATTGCTATTTTTTGTTGTTATTGTTATTATTATTATTATTGTTGTTGTTGCATATTTAATTAATGTTGTTTCATATCAAAACAAAAAAAACCAAAGCACGTAGAAAACACCTGCGTCCAGCTTTTTAACAAAATTGTATTTTTATTCTACATGATGTGTGGTGGTGTGGGTGAACAACAAAGTCAGTAGAGTAAAGAAATAAATAAATAAAAAAAATTGCTTCAACTTTAACACACAATATTAATATGCGCTCTTTGTAAAGGCATCCTCATCTCTCCTTTGCTTGTTTTTTGAAGTTGTGGAGTTTTTTTTACCTTTTTTGCCAGTTTTTCTTGAAAAATTTTCCATTTAGTTGATTCAACAACCTAAGAAGAGTGTAAAGGTGTAAAAAAGAGGACAAGAAATATATAAAAATGTAATATTATGCAAATATACTCGTTGTAATTCTTTTTCATGAAAGAAAAAAATATTAAAAAAATAAATAAAATAAAAAAGAAGTTTAATTTAATGGCTTTACAGGTGTACGCTGTTACAGTAACTTGAATTTTAAATACGGGCATAGTGATGCCTATACTACTACTACTACTCTCTGCTGGCTGTGTTAAGCCGACAACAATAAAGAAAGGTTTTAATGCTACGGCTAAAGGCAATAATTCCATAAAACAAATTGTTTAATCATCTTTAAAGTTAAGGCAAATACAGAATTAAATATTAGAACGGCTTAATGAATTTAATAGAAATGACCTGTATTTAGAAAGTACTTTATCGTCTGGAAAAAATAAACATAATTTTTTTTAACTTTTTATAATTTGCATTATAAAGGGTCCGCCATCTAACGTTTTTTTCAACTAGTGCTTATTTCGTGAAGGGTAAAACGCACTTGACAGATAATTAGTTTTGTCCTTCCGCTGAACGAATATGGTTGTGTATACGCTTCGCTAAGTGGGCCTGCGATCGACTTACAGAAGATGCCGATTTTGCCAAAAAAGATCATCTTTTCAGATGAAGCTCATTTTAATCTTGGTGGGTATGTAAACAAGCAAAATTGTCGCATTTGGGGCACAGAAAACCCGCACGCATACATTGAAAAGCCGATACACCCAAGACGAGTCACTGTTTGGTGCGGATTTTGGTCCAGAGGCATAATTGACCATTTTTCTTCGAAAATGAGCAATGAGTGGCCGTTACAGTCAATGGCGATCGTTATCGGGCCATGTTGAACAAATTTTTGTTCACAAAAATTGAAGAGGAGGATATTAGCAACATTTGGTTTCAACAGAACGGCGCTACGTGCCACACAGCCGAAGCTACACTAGATGTTTTGCGCCCTGTTTTTGAAGATCGCATTATCAGCCGCAGAACTGATGTCGTTTGGCCAACTCGGAGCTGCGATTTGACACCATTGGACTATTATTTGTGGGGTGCCGTCAAAGATAAGTGTTACACCAACAAGCCAGAGACAATTGACGCTTTAAAGGACAATATTCGTGAAGCCATTGGTGAAATACAGCTGCACACAATCGATAATGTGCTTAAAAATTTTCAGCCGAGGCAGCCATTTGAATGAAATTATTTTCCATTATTAACCGGAAGGTTTGTACTTTTAAATAAAAAAAGAAATTAGGGAAAATATTCAGCAGTTTTTTTAAAGCATTTTCAAAAAAAAGATTTATTTGGCGGACCCTTTACATGAGACAAAAATTTATTAACTTTGTTTGTGAATGCAACAAGAATTGAAAAGAATTTTATTTTAATAAAAGAACTGGTTAACCGGATATTTGATTAATTTTTAACCGAAACCCGGTTTTTTTTAAATTGTAAATTTTCGAATTATTCGAAAACCGGTTTTTTATAAAAAGTCAAATAATCGATCTCCGTACTTGTAACATGACTTTTCAAAATATTTGCATATTAATTCCGATTTAGTTTATTTTTATTATGCATAATTTTATCATATTTCTAAAATTATTTAACCAACACTTTAATTTATTTAATTCTTTTAAGCTTACTTAAGTATATTATTAAACATTTTTTAGTCACAACATTTAAGCAAAAAGAAGTTTTAAATCAAACTTAAATGTAATTAAAAATTAATTCAAAACTTCTTCTAATGATTACAAGACCCTTTTTTTCGGTACTTATACTAAGGATACATTAAAATCATTAAACACCTGTACACACACATTTTACCTGCTTTCCTCTTACAGAAGCACATGTGGTAGAATTTATAGCAAAATATTTATAAAAAATAAAAGAAAACCAATATTACAGCCAATATTTTAACAAAATGAAAATTTAAATCATGTTTTAGTAGACAGTGTAGCGTAAAACTGATAAAAGTTTAAATAGTCATATCTCCTATGCTAGTACCATTGGTCAACAGCAAAAAAAACCTTCAAAAAGAATGATTTTGATGGGCTGAATTAAAATCCGTTTTCAGTTTTTTTCCATCGAACTAAAATTTATGATAAGGGCGTGGCAAATTCTTCGCCCAAAATATGGCAGTTATGTCAATATATTTCATCATAACTTGAAAACGACTTGAACGGTTTTAACCCAGGTACCAGCAAATGTTTGAGAAAATGTTGACAACGGATTTGAATTTAGCACATTAAAATTATTATATTACATATACTTTTATATAAAGGCCAAAAAATTTTTTGTTTTTTGTAGACCAGTGTAATTGAAAAAATTATAAAAACACACTACGAAGAAAAAACAAAAAATATATACAAATTTTCTTTATTTATCAAACTAATTTGCTTTTAGCTCGATATACTTTTTCTTGCAGTAGTCTATAGCTTTCAGTAATCAAGCTGATTTTTGTCTACTGTAGCTCGCCTCCATATGATTACGTTTAGTGGTAAAAATCCTTGCGAAATGTTGGGGATAGGGATCCTTACTTAGTATTGTTATTTTTTCCCAATAGGTGGCGATTTCTGCTGATCATACGTCTGATGTTTATCATCATCGCCAGAGATAAGCTGGAAGGTCACGAGAGCTTCTTTTAATGGATTTGTTTAAAGGGAGGTTGAAGTCTCTTTATTAGATACTCGAAACTGTAATTACGTGTTTTTTATTACACTTTTAGTGTCTATTTCCCAAAAAGTACGTGTTCAACAAGGTTGTCCGCTGTCCTCATTGTTCATCAACTTTGTCATTGACAGAATAATGTAGAGAGTAACATCGAAATCCTAGGAGATGGCATGGTATCTAAGAGACCCATGCAGACGACATTCCCCTGCTCTCACACAGATATGCTTCCACAATGATATACATGACAAACTAAATGATATCGCAGCTAAAACAGCTACATAAGTGCGATTTCAGAATCAATATCCATAAAGCTAAATCCATGACGGCAAACACCGATAATTTTAGAACTCTTTAGACTGCACCAACAGAGTGTTTAAAAGTTCGAAGCCTTTAGCTACCTTGGTAGCACCAACTGGTGGCTCAAAAGAAGATATAAGAAATCGCATTAATAAGGGCTACTGAAAAATGTTTGGAGATGAAATTACATATTCAATTAGAATTAAAACTTTTTGGTAAGTTCGTCAAGTCAAACCAATGAATCCGCGAAATAATGAGAATATTTTGACCACGAACAATAAGCAACGAACGGCTTTAGCATGAAATTATAAAAATTCTTATTGCAAAGAAGATAGTGAAGAGAAAATGAAATGATTGGATTGGAGGAATCTACAAAGAGGCCACAAAGAAGTCAAAGTCATAGAATTAGAGGCAGTAAAAGTTAGACAATCGTGAAACGAGCCGAGAGCTAAAGCATCGAATAGACAAGGATGAAACAATATCGATTAAACCATCTATTTAGGAACAACACGAACATGTACATAAACCATAAAATATAACATAAGGTGCGTGATCAAGTAGTTCGGAAATTAGTTCATTGATTAGGTCATGGCAATGGTGGACGTATGAACTGCTGTATTGGACTTCATGGAAAAACGCTTTTTTGCCTAATTCGGCTTTTTTCCTTAATTTCAGAACTTAAACGCTGCAATACGTTAGCACATTTCTCGTCGTTGTTTATTTTTTTTTTTTAAGAAAAACAATAAAAAATTATACTACGCTCACCGTAAAATGTAGACGCCATGATATTGCCTACAAACTTATGAGTAATTTGTTGTTAACGAAGCTTAAGTATCGCTCATATATGAGTACCTACATAGTAATGTGATCCGACTGTAATTCCTCCATTTTCAAACAACGGTAAACCTCAAAAACAAGAGCTAACCTAAAAACACGGTTAAGACTACTGGATTCGGCGTATTCGAATTAGGTTTATGCACCGGGTGCCCCGCTTGTCGACAAAAAAAAGTTTTAAAATCGCACACCGCGAGACATTTACAGAACTTTCCTAACTGTAGGCAATTTATATGCCTAAGGAGGCTGCTTTGCCTAAGTCGATATAGTTATCGTTTTCACTCATAAAGTAAAGTCGTGCTTAGGCGTAAATACAAGTGTTGTATAAACGAATATTAAGTGCAAGATAAATAAGTTGGAGATTGTATGGTTATAATTATATACCGTAAAAGTGAGCAAATAAAAACTGTAAAACAACAACAACGTGGTGTTTATTCTATTCTGACGCAATTAAACAGATCTCAAACGTTGCAAAAATGTTAAAACGTAACAATTTGATAGGCGTTTTTAGGAATGTCATTTCTCAAGTTTATACTTAATTTTGATCACTTATATGGCCAATATGAAATTTAACAATTGCTCCAATAGTGACAGTATTATGTACACAATTTATCACATATAATTTTTATCACCCACTGTACTTTTAAAAAAATATTTCATTACGTGCATATACAAGTATTAAATAAACACTTATTTCTTTACATCTCTGGCTGACTCTTGCACGATGTAAAGTAACAATTCGGGCAAACACACAGTAGTACTAACAAATGGAAAAGCATTTTTGCCTTCACCCACACATGTCAACATTGAAATAAATGGCTTTACCTTTTTCCTCAATAATTTAACTTTTTCTTTCTCTCAACTACTCCTGCCACTAGTGTACAGAAAGTGCTCATTAGAAAGGATTTTCCTCAATTTATTTATACGCCCGTCTTATTACTACTGTGCTTTTAAACTGCAACCTCCTGATTTTTTTTATTATTTTGTACTCTACCAAGTACTTTGACTTTACCATACACCAGATGCCGCTTATTGTTGATTTGTTGCATGTAGTTACTGTTGTTGCCACTGTTGTTGTTATTGTTGTTATTATTACTATTAAGGTATTTTTACTAATACCCGGTTACTTTTTATAATAAATGTAAAAACGGCAACAGCGGTAATAACAATACGAACACAGAAGGTAAAAATGTGAAATAAAAAGCAACAACAGCTTAAAGGTAAGTACAAAAATAAATTTGCACCTTAACGCCTTTACGTTTTTCATTTGTAGCTACTGAAGAGGTCCTTTTCCTTATAACCTTTTTTTATATTTTTCCTTCATCCTGAACTTGCAACATTTATGCTGCTGAAATCAGAAGAAATAAAATAAAATTCTCTGGAGTGTATTTTTGTTTACTGAATACTTACGATATTTTAGGTTTTTTCTCTTGTAAATGATTGAATATTTGTAAAGTGAAAAATAAAGATATGAAGAGTGAAGCATATGAGTATAGGTAACGGTGAGTGCGTCTACAAATAATGTTTTTAACTCTACGCACCAGTGTGTTGCTAATTAACTTGAAGTTGTACGTTTAAAGTGCAACACAATAATATACGAGTATCAACAAAAAAAAAAACTAAAGATGATGATTTCTAAATTAATTAAATTTTTAAAAATTTAAAATTATTTAAAATAAACTTTTATTTTACAAATCAAGAAATAGGCCTCTATGAAATAATTGACCAAATTTCGTTTGGTATAAAAAAAAACTAAGCAAATAGATTGATTAAAATTAAATGCATTGATTAAAGTGTTTTGATTAGAACCCCCACTCTAATCGGGCATTGTCCTTGTGCGTACTAAAGGACTATGTCGGGACTACGATTGATTTGTGACTTTTCCCAGCATCAAAATTTCTAATAGGGTCCTCCGGCTTAAAACAGACTGGTTTCATGGAAGTAAGACTGACTTTATGCACCGCTCAAAAATGTATGTCGTCTACTTCCTAGAAACAGATATCAGAGGGTATATAGACTACATAATAGTTACAGTGTTTTCTTGGCATTCTCACGGCTTACGGATTCTGATGTAACTATATATGTGGATAGTCAGGTGGCACTCTTGGCATTATCACTGGGTCAGGTCTAGGGTGGTAATTGAGTGCAGTAGGAAAGTCGGAGAGTAATAATGCCTGGACGAACAGATTGAACCGCGTGGTATCTAGGACATTGTGACCTTATCTGAAACTGGTAGATGCTAATGTCCTTTTGAACTTCAGTTGGTAGTGTCTGATGGAACAACGTCACGCTGTTATTTTTTTTTTTTTTGAGGTTATGCGAAAATGTTAAGAAGTTAGACACAATAGAGCACTGGCTGCTAAGATGGTTTGGGGATGGGTGCCACACAATAGGCGAACTAAATAAGGTTAAAGGCAAGGGGCTTGGTAACCTGTTGGTGTTCTCATTGGGAGTTCGTTGGCTTATCGCAAGTCACCTATTTAATCATACACCTTAGTTTATTCTAATAGACTTCCCTTATGAGCTGTTATTGATCTGTCAGAGCTGTATCTTTCAAAAAGTTCAGGGCTTTACCAAAAGCGCTTATCAATAGAGCATTTAATCTTATGTGGGCTACCTTAAACTCGTGGGACCCCGGGTGCACTTACATATGTGTACTTTAAGTTATCGTTATTTATCACAAGTAGCGACTTTGTTGTAAAGCTATTGGACTTGTGTTTCTTGGTGTAGACCAGACATGAGCTTGTCACGAGACTTTTGTCCACGATCAACTCACACGTATGGATGGAAGCAAACACTCTCTGGATGGAAGCAAACACTAGTTTGATATTAATAATAACTTGGGGGTAGTTAGTTGGTTAGTTACAACGGGTAACCAGACACTGGTCTAGCGCACTTAGATCCAATACTAATCCAACTGTGATGCACATAGAAGGTAGTCCCCAAGTGGACCTACATGTTCGCACTTAGGCCCGAACCAGAACGCATACAAAAAGGAAAACAGTCAGTCCAAATATTCGAAAGACTCGGACACTGATATAGGTAGTGTTCGGCAGCCTCCTCCTCTTCCTCATCCTTACAACTTATACAGGAGTAATTGAACGATAGATTGAGTCTTCTAGCATGCACACTAGCCGTCCAGTGCCTAGTGATAACAGCCACCATGATTCGCAACCCATGTCATAGCAGCCACTGTATCTGTGCACTGCGCAACATGTACCGCTGAACCAGAAGTCTGCAAAAGAAAAGTGGCATCCCAACTAGATGATCAATCTCCTCGTTGCTATGATGAAAGCCTTACCTAATCTATAGGTCTTAATGCGTCGCTATTTATTAAAGGGACCGCCAAATAATTTTTTTTTTTTATGATATAAAAAAAACTACTGAATATTTTCTCAAATTTCTTTTTTTATTTGAAATTACAATCCTTCTCGTTAATAATGGAAAATAATTTCATTCAAATGGCTACCTCGGCTGGCCATGCAGTAGTCTACACGATCGGTCCAATTTTTAAGCACATTATCGATTGTGTGCGGCTGTATTTCACCAATGGCTTCACGAATATTGTCCTTTAAAGCGTCAATTGTCTCTGCTTTGAAGGCACCACACAAATAATAGTCCAACGGTGTCAAATCGCAACCGGCATTCACATAACAGTCGCGATGTCGAGTTTACACCGGACAGCACCATAATCGCAGCCTGACTGTCCGTACAAATCCGGATATCTACATCGAATACCCTGCCTTCCTTATCGCCGAGTCCTCCGCCTGTAAAACACTGTATTATTCCAGAAGTCTAAATCATACTCTCCTTCCGAGAATTTCGAACCGTCCGAACCTGTTGATATCATGATATCGTCAACCAATTAATGTACGCTCGCCATAATATGACCCAATTGCCAATTTTTCCTCCATATTTTCGTTCAGAGAATTCAATTTACGGTTATAGTAAGGTTGTCAAACCCTAGATACAAAATGTATAAAAAATCATTCTCAAATGGCATGGTCACACGAAACTTCAAATTACTTTTTTCAATGTTTGAATTACTTACACTAATTACCCTGTTTACATGGCATCGTTTAAATTGGTTTTAACTGTTGTTGTTCATATTTTTGTTATTTTTGTTTATGAAAGAAAAACGTAATGTTACAAAAAAGCAGATTGGGTATACAAGTTAATAATGTCGAGATTTTTGCTTGAAAAATGCATTTATTATAATAACAAAACGAATTGGTACATTATTCAAAGTATTGTCTATCTCTAGCCACTACTTTTTCCCATCTTTCTGGTAGCATATAGATACCGCGCCAAACCAACGCTCCGGTTTTGAGGTAAAGAATGAATCAAGACAATTTCTGATACCCTGTTCTGAAGTCAAGCGTATTCCATCGATCGAAACAAATGGTAGTCAGAAGGTGCAAGGCGGGTGAGCTATAAGGCAGGTGAGCCAAAACATCCCATCCATGTTTTTTCAAATAATTTTTTACTGGTCTTGCAACATGTGACCGAACGTTGTCAAAATGAAGATTATGGCCTCGTGTCTGGTCAAATATTCAGATTGTTTTTCGTTGATTACTATTCAAACGAATCAATTGTGTTCGGTACAGGTCTCCTGTGATCGTCTGACTCGTGATCCCACCAAATACAGAGCATTACCTTGGTGTCGTGGATTTTTGACTTCGGCTTTGGTTTGGTTGGTTGGCTGGACTTTTTGCACTTGAGGTTATCATATTGTATACATTTTTCATCACTAACAGTAACAGTACGATGCAAAATTTATTTCTTTTTGTAGCGTTCAAGCATCATTTCCTCTCGGCTTCAATTCATATGGGACCCAATTCCCTTGCTTTTGAATGAATCCCAATGCTTTTAAACGTAGGAAAATGGCTTATCGTGTGACTTCCAATGATAATGCAAGTTCTTCTTGCGTTTGACAACAATCTTCGCCGAATAATGCTTTCAAATCCTTATCTTCAAACTTTTTCGGCTGACCAGGCCTCTCCTTATCTCCTTTGTAGAAATCACCGATTTGAATCGCGCAAGCCATCGTTCATAAGTTTTTTGAGTGAGTGCATGTTAAGCGTAAGCTTCTACCAACAATCGATAAAACATTTTTTTCGTCACAAAATTCGATAATATTATGGAGATTAAAAAAATGTGTGTTGGCACTTTGATGTCCATCGAATACTGAATTATAATGACAGATGTTTACCCTCCGAAAAACCATATCTGTTATTATTGTGATAGTTATGCCATATGTTGTCCAAATCGACAATATTAACTTGTCTACCCAGCAAAAAGAAATTCAAATGAAATTAGTGGAGTTAGCACGCATTGTTTCGTTTACTTACTTTCCTTATGTTATTTATTATGTTATTTTTTTATTTTTCTTTAGCAACTGGTGATGACAAAAAAGGTAATTGAAACTGAATTTTTTACCATACGGGTGAATTTTGTTAAAGAAATTATGTAATAGGGCTGAACAAGATAACGGTGTTGTTTTCGTCATAGACCAGATAATACAATATATAGTTCTATGGATGTTTGCTAATTGGCTTAAAAACACTTGTGTGTTGCATCTACAACCGGTTTTAAGCAATATTTTCAAATACGTTTTTAAAGCCTTTGCTTAAAAATAACACAAAATCCTTGAATATAAAAAAAAATAATATTTATTCGCTAAAATATTTATTAATTAAAAATAACATTTAAAAGTCTGTAAAGTTTTAATGCTTTGTATACCAAAGTCCTCTTTTTTTACTTTCTATGCGACCTCTTACTTGCATGAAACTGAAAAGGGGAAAATCACAAATAAACAACAAACAAGAAAATGAAAATCGAGAACATCAAAGTAAAAGTTAAAAACAAATATTAATTTGGCAAAACTTGGCATAAACATAAACCAAAGAGAAACCAACAACCAACAAAAGAAAAATCCCCAAAAGTGTTTTTAGCCAAAATACTCAAAAGAAAAACGAAATCAAATTAAATTTTGGCGGTCGTTATACATGAGACGCATACAAAGTTCAACAAAGTAAGGCTGCTGTCTGCCAAACAAACAAAAAATCAAAAACTAAAACGAAAACGAACTTGAGCTTACAATCGATGAAAAACGAAAATATAGATAAAAAGCTAAACTTAACTGCAATTGATACGATAAAATATCATACACAATAGCATCATGGATGATGATGACGATGATGCCACCCAGCCATGTTCTTCACGATGATATCGTTTACTAACTAACCAAAAAAAAGCAAATACAAGTTCTTTTTATTTTTAAGTACATTTACGTACATAAATGCATAAAAATCATCAAAAGTATGAGTAACAACAGAATTGTATGTCTATTACAACACATTGAACATGAAGAATAAAAGAAGAAAATGATTTTTTTTTCCTATTTTTTTCGCTCGCTCTCTTTTTCAGCCCAAATCTTCTCTATTTTGGCTTTTAAACATGATTAGACTGATTTTAAGCATCACAATATTATCAAAATGACTGTAACAAGATATGAACAAATACATGGCAAATAACAAGCCTCTAAATCACTGCACAATCACTCTAACATTCTAGTCATCCTGTTGTCTTCATCACTAGCAACAGCAACAGTGACGGCAGGCAGTAGCTGCCTCGTCATCATCTCTTATAGACATGGTTTCATCGTTGTTACCGCCTAAATTGTGCGCCATTACATCCATGTATTATGTACATTGAACAAAACAAAAATGAAACATTTTTTCGTTTGTGTGTGAATTGAATTTTTAAAAGGATATTCGTTTTCAGTATCTGCCTCTATACAAATCTGTGTGTGAAAAAAAAAACTTTTTTATTCTTCCCAAACCAAAACAAGTACGTGCATCATTTCCTGTTCATCGTCGACTTCTTTGTTTTTTGCAACACTTCTTCAACAGTTTAGTTCCAAAAAAAAAAGAAGGAAAAAAAATCACTTCATTGGAAATCTATATCCATTTGCAAAACCAAGAAAAACAAAAATAAAATATTTTTGAAAAAAGACAAACTTAAACTCAATATCGAAACTCAAATCTATAAAAGTTATGGTGACTTAAAAGGCCTTTAGATTAATGTTTAAGATGAAATCTCAACAGTGGTTATGGAATACGATAACGATTAATAAGAAAACATTTTTGTATACTTAAGAATAATTAATTTATAACTTAAGTGTCCCGCTGCCGATTTCCGGATTCCAACTACATAACTCCGCTTGTAAAAATAAGAATACAATTGGTAATTTTACGGTAAAATAAAAAAAAATAATAATTTAACATACAAAGTAGCGGGTGATTTTTTAAGAGCATTCGGATTTGATTTCAAAAAGTATAAAATTTAGAGAAATATATGGTGGCCATCTATCGGTTTCAATTTCAACCAGCGATTATTTCGAATTTGGCAATACTTATGTCATTCAGTATATTATCTCCACTGAACGAAATTAATCGATTTACGCTTGAACAACGTTTGGATTTATTGAAAACTTATCATCACTTAAAATCGTCTCTTCTGATGAAGCTCATTTTCATCTTAGTGGGTAAGGTAATAAGAAAAATTGCCGTATTATGGGTTCAGAAAAACCAAACGTGGTCTTATAGAAGCCAATGCACCCTTTACGAGTGACTGTTTGGAGCGGCTTGTGGAGCGGAGGCATCATTGGCCCATATTTCATATTTCACCAACATTACGGTCAACAGAGACACCTATCGCAACATAATAACCGAATTTTTTAGCTCGCTCTTCATGGTATTTATACGAAAGATGTTTGGTTTCAAGAGGATGGTGCAACTTGCCACACATCTCATGCCACAATCGATTAATTCGTCAAATATTTGATGGCCGTTTAATTAGCCGCAATGGTAATGTCAGTTGGCCGCCAAGAAGCTGCGATTTGATACCGTTTGACTATTTTCTGTGCCGCGCCGTTAAAGACAAGTGTTATACCAGCAAACCAGAGACAATTGAGCATTTGAAGGCTAACATTCGTGATGGAAATGCCAAGATATGACCTTATAAACTCGAAAAAGTTCTCGAAAATTGGTCCGATGGAATGGCGTACTGTGAGGCCAGAGTATGACCACCACCTTGTGAAATATTTAGAGTCCAACTATTTGCTTATCGTTTTGTAGAAGTACTAGTAATCTGCTGGAGTTATTCTCCAAGAGATGGAATAAATTCTTTCATGTATTTAATGTGACCAAGGTTGGGGCCCTAGATATCTCCAAGGCGTTTGATTAGTTTTGGCATGAGGCGCTCATATGCAAACTATTTGCCTTTGGTTTCGGTAGTCACTTCTCTCGATTCTTTCTCAGAAATCGCACTACAATAGTGGTTATAGAAGGGCTGTTTTCCGACGACATTATAATTAAATATTTCTAATATTTATCAACGACACTCTTTTTCTTACCTTCAATCCTATATATTCTTTCGCAGATGACAGCAACATTTGTCATTCATATTTCTTTAATCGTAAGCCGTGTGTCTTGGATATTAGGGTGTAAGAGCGAAATATAAAGGCACTCTAACAAATGACCGTACAAACATTGTCTATTTTAATGCGCATAAGACCAAATGTTGTTTCCAAACAGACAAGCGTGGTGGTGGTGATAGTGTCGAGTCGTCTGTTCCAATTGGTGCATTGGCTTCTGTAGCTGTTATTATTAACGTACCCACCAAGATGAAAATGATCTTCATCCGAAAACATGATTTTTTTGGCAAAATTGACATCACCGTACAGTTTCTCATTGTTCCATCTAGCGAAGCGAAAATAAATCTGATGATCGTGCGGCTTCAACTCTTGAATCAATTGAATCTTGTAAGACGTTATGTCCTGATCCTTTCACATAATTCGAAGTAAACTTGTGCATGAAATGTTCAATGCTTGAGAACGATGACGAGCTGATGTTGATGGATTCTCAGCCACTGCTTGGATATTTTCGGGTGTATGCACTGTACGAACCCGCTTACGTCTTGGGCCATTAACAATGAAACCAGGTTTACGAACTTTAGCACTAAACTTGCGTATAACGGGCACTATTGGTCTTTCTCTGTGACCAAATTTTATACGACATTTTCGTGCAAAATCCAAATTGTCTTCGCTCAAGCATAAGTCAATTCATTTCGTTCAGTGGAGATAATATACTGAATTTTGTAACAGAATGGAATGACATAAGTATTGCCAAATTGGAAAAAGCCGCTAATTTAAATTTAAGTCGATAGATGGCCCACCCGATATTACCGGAGATATTACACATTAAACCCCTCCACTCACAATTTGTAACCGAACTTAATAGACAACCAATACATACTTATGTGCAAATTAATGTTTGTTTATATGTGTACGTTTGTTTTTTAATTATACTCGTATATACAGCCAAAAGACTAACCGGTTATCTTGAAGTTCTAACAATGTCTTCTTGAAAGAAACTATAGGCTCTCTTAAGTGCGTGAGCATTGACTGGAAAGGGTATGAATATGAGGAAAAAGGTAAAAAAAAAAAATTAAAATTAAGATAATAATTCGTATAGGGAGAGTGAAGCATGCCAGGCTTTAGCTATTTTATAATAAAATTTTATTAAATCGGTCTCTTTTTAAACAAGCTTTATATCGAAAGCAATTCTAATTTCACCTTAAACATTATTCTGCTTCATATTGTATTGTAGTTTAGAGCAATAGCCAAACCACTGTGTTGCGGTGAATATGCTTTTCTTGCTCAATTCCACACTTTATTTGTTTCTTTTGTTTTCGTATCTATTTTACACGTTCTTTTTAACAGGATTTTTTCTTTAAATTCTTTTTATTTCCCTTTTTTGGTGATTTGATTTGTTCTGGTTCTCTATTTCGTTTTTGCCTTTTTTTAAACGTTTTTGGTTTTGGCTACAAAAAAAAAGTTTTTCTCTTTTATTTACCAAAAAAAAAGAAGAAAAAATCTCATTTGTTTTGCGTTTTCACTGATGTTGTTCTTATTGTTGTTGTAACAGCGGTTAGTTTGTTTGTTATTGTTGTTGCTGTTGAATGCTTGATGTTTGTTGGCTCTTCATTGTCCATACTTTACGAGTTTTCTCTTCAAACACAATGATTTCGGAAAAAATAGAAAGAAAGTCAATAGACAAAAAATTCCATCTCACATATACCAACAACGCATTTCTATATTAAAACACTTGAACGCATACAAATACACAACAGTTACAGATACTAAAAACGAGATACGGCTACAGAATATATGCGTATGTGTCTGTAGCACATACTTGAACATTTTACTCACGTTTCGGAAGTTTATGCCATTAGCGATAAGCTGGCATAGATTCTTCCTCGGGCTGTTGTTTTTCCTCACTTTGCACACCAACGTCCATAACAACCACCTTGTTTTGGGCGGATATTTTATACATTGGAGGGTATTAGTGCATAGAAAATTCCAATACCCACTCGCATTCATTCGGATTACAATGCCAATGTTTCAAATTCAAATATAGTCTTGTTTCAAACCAGTAGTATGTATGTAGCCAACATAAGTTTGTATGCAAGTATTTTACAAAAAAATGTTCTTTAATTTTTTCTTTTTCTAGAAAAACAACAAACTTTTTTAGAATGTTTTTTCCGGTAGATTTTGATTTTGTTTGTGGTGGTTGACTTAAAAGTCAAATAAATCATCGTTATGATTATCGTTTAGAGCATTTAATGTTAACAAGTCCAATATTTTAATATGTTTATGTCCTTTCTTCTAATCCAATTATTTAAAATTAAACAGGAGGTATGAAAGAGAAATTTTATTTTATTTGACATTTTTTTATCATTTGGGTCCATCCATATATATTTTAAATAATTTAAAAAATGTAAAAAAAGAAGTAGAAGACACGTGGCTCCACAATACATTTTTGTTCTGCTGTTGAACACTATATTGTATGAGAGCCAAAGCCAATAATAGTCATAATTGCCTTTTGTCGTAATTAAGTAATTTTCGGCGATATACCAGTGCACCATGCCATCTCAATCTAACTAAACGCAGATTATGACCTTCTTTAGATGGAGGTCAGGCTTGATTTTCCGCACCGGCTTTTTTCCTAGAGCCACCTACAGTTTAATTTGTCTAATATCTATGTATACGCAGCATTTCTCATCCCCAGTAACCAGGGTTGTCAGATTTTTTATGGTTTTTCGCCAAATTCTCAAACTGCCTCACCACTCATTTACATGCCCTCACCCGACCGCGGAGAGCTCGTCTCCATAGCGTAGAGACAGTGACACACTACAGTCCGAACTTTAGCGGATATAAAACAATTAAGTTATGGCAACAAGAACACGAATCAGCTACAGAACTTAATCGTAAGCTGAACATAAAAACACTCGATATACATACATACATACATACTTAGAGCTAACAGAAATAGACATGAATAAATTATGAAAATTTTTAATTTAGAAAGAATGTGGTTTTTTAAATTTACTTTTGTTTAAACTAATTTAACAGGAATCACTAATTCTGATTTTATATTTAAATGAAGTTTTACGGCTGGTGCTATTGTTGATCTTTTTGCTACTCTAGTTACAGACGAAGTGAAGATGGCCGCTCGTCAGCGCTGATGAACAATAATCAACGCCGGTATTTAGCGGCCGACGGCATGTGGCGGTGTTGCCACATATATATTATAAAATTACAAATTAATGTCAGAAAGTTAACTACGTTTAATACTATCGACGTCATATTTAAAATCAATAAACTCGTAACGTAAATTGTAATCATTACACAATGCACGGAAAGAAAACGAAATCGCATTATTTGTCCTGAAGAAGTCCAATGTCAGCGGACGATAATGCCGAGAAAATCTAACGGATGCTAAAATTCAGGTTTAGAAATAAATGCTTTAATTCAATTCAAGCAAAACATACCATCTTGATCAGAAAGTTCCCGGAATTACTCGCGTGTGGCGGTCCTATCATTTCAATTTAAATTTTTTTTTTTGTTTAGTTGGTACATCTGTTGCTGATATTCCCGCCAAATCTTAGCGTCATAGCTTGACATATGCAAAAGCTACGTAGCCAAGAGCACATCTGTTCTCTATGTGTGTTAGAGATTTTTTACATGGTTTTAAATTTGCAACAGCGAACTTTTATTACATTTTGAGTAAAAAACGGATTTAATGGTGCTCAAACATTGGAAATGTTGGAAAAACGGTTCGGCAGCGATTCTCTAAAGAAAACGGTCCTTTACCAGTGGCTCGAGCAGTTCGAAAGTGGTCATGAGTCAATCGAAGATGGTGAACGCAGAATGAAGGCCATTAACATCGAAAACCGACAAAAACATTGATAAAAAAAGAAATGTTGGTCAGTAACCGCAAAATTAACCATCAGTGATATAGCGGAGGACTTGAACATACCATGAATCCGTCCAAGACATTTGATTATTGATTTGGGTTTCCGTCGTCTAGCAGCAAATTTGAAGCCAAAAGACCTCAATTCTATGCAAAAAAAGATACCGAGTTGAGGTCTCAAAAGACATGATTTGCAAGACTGAATCCGATCCACCACTCATCAAAGGGATCATTACTGGAGACGAGACGTGGGTTTATGAATACAACACCCAATCCAGATATCAGGCAAGTGAATGGCGTTCACCAAATGAGCCGAGACCAAAAAAACGTCATTTTAAGTCGTGGATTTGCATCATGATAACGCACCGTCGCACTGTACCATCATTATTCAAAATTTTTTACGAAAAATGCAACAAATACCATCCAAGAACCACCGAATGCACCTGGTTTGGTTTCCCCTGACTTCTTTCTGTTCAATCGAATTAAAAAACAATTACAGAGAACGCTGTACAGCAGACGAGAGGAAATAGTAGAATAATGCTTCGAGGATTGGATCAAGTTAAAAAAAAAATCTCCATTTCGCCAACCCGAAAATTAGGACGCAAAATTCGGAATGTTACTCGGTAGTTTTCTTTGCTGTTTTCGGTAATTTCGGGCTAGGCTCGTTTTCAATTTATAACTTTTTTGCCGACTGTCCTCCTTCCTACTAGGCTATGAGTTGATTGGTCACATAAAAAGTATCCACAGGTTGTTGATGCCCATGGGCTATAATGAAGATTTCAGTCAAATGATGAAATGTCATGAATTGAGCTATCAACCTTTAAAACGTATTTAGTAAAAAATTGGGAAATTTTAACTATGGAACGCAACATATTCAAACTAACAACTTTAATTTTGAAAAATTACTATCAAAATGGTGAAAATTTTACTGCATCACTTCGTAAAATTCGAGCAGCCTTTACTCGTTATCAGGCTCCTTCTGAGACCGCTAGGCCTGATTGAATAGCTAAATTCGAAGCTCACGGTACCTTTACCAAAAATAGATCAGAATAATACCCTCGTGGTGGCCGTAGTGAAGCACACATAACCGCTGTACAGCAAAGTGTTGAGAATGAGCCTGGGATATCAACTCATCGACGTTCGCAACAATTGGGCATCACCAAGGAAACTATGCGCAACATTTTGCATAAACATCTTCAATTTCACGCTTATAAAGTGCAACTCGTTCAAGAATTCAAACCAGTCGACCATTGTTTGCGTAGAACGTTTGTGAATTGGCTGCTTGAAAAACTGAACGAAAACAACGCATTTTTCAACAAAATCATCTTTAGTGATGATTGCCATATTCAATAAGGCTGTTATGTAAGCAAACGAAATTGTCTCATATGGGGCTCACAAACAGTCTTCCAAAAATCATTACATCCAAATAATGTGACAGTATGGTGCGGTTTGTGGCCCGTATTTTTTAGAAAATGAGCAAGGTACCGTCGTCACTATGAATTCTCTACGCTGCCAAGCCATGATAACCAATCTTTTGTGGCCACATTAGCTAATGTTGACATCAGTGACCTTTGGTTTTAACAGGACGGCACCACAAGCCACACAGCCAGCCAAACAATTTAGATATTGCATGAGAAATTTCCCGGTCGCGTAATTTCTCGATTTGGCATTGTCAATTGGCCACCTCGTTCTTGTGACTTAACGCCGCTGTTTTTTTTTTTTCTCTGGGATCATTTGAAAGACCTGGCTTACGCAAACAACTTACTCTGAAAGAAAAAATTCGACGCCGCATTGACGAAATAAGCGAAGCTTGATTACAAAATGTGCTTTAAAATTTTGTAAAAAAAAAGCAGACGTCTTTCTATGTGCTAGAGGTGGACATTTGCCCGACATCATATTTCCTTATTAATTCCCATATTTCTATATTATATTGGTATGAATAGAACTGAATTGGTCCAAGAAAAAATAAGTTTTTAAGCCAATTTACTTCCTAATCTCAAATTTGCCCACCCTTTATATGGTAATCTCGAAGCTCTAAATCGTTTTAAAATATATACATACATATGTATATGCAATGATTCTGTTTATTTACAATAATATTCGCAATAAAAAGAATTTTTGAATTTAAAATGCGTTAGCGATTAACTGTCACTCACAGAATAATTTCCCAAAAAAAACATTCTGACAAAAAGGGTAACAGGTCACTTTAACAATCATTATTTATTATTTGTGGAAATTTAAAAACCTATTTAATTTTTCTTAATTCTTCTCTTAAATAATTCTTTTTTTTTTTTTTGTTTTTAATAGAAAAACTAACATTTAATTGATAATAAAATAATAATCGTTTTCTTTCAAAAAATAAAAGCAATAATTAAATTACACTCACATTTTATTTGCCTCATTTAAAGCACTTTATTAAAGTTAATAAATAAATTTATGCATAAAATAGATAAACAATTATTTCATCCGTTTATTTTTCCCTTTTTCACATACAAATTGAAAGCACATTGAAAATCATAATTTATTTTTTGGTTAAATTATTTGAAGCCACAATACTACCCCATTTCCCCAGAATTACTCTTAGGAAGCGAAACTACCTAAAGGAATTTCATTTTGGCTTTGAAGTGTAAATGCTGATATGAAAATGTAAATGCTGAGTGAATAAACGAGAAATGATTAAATATGTATGTATGTAGGGAATGTATGTAAATGAGAGTGAATGTGTAGAAATATTCATGATTCGTGTGCTTATTGTATATGGTAGAGTGTTAAAGAATGTAAAAAGTATTTCGAAGCTAAATGATGCCACAACAACAAATATACACATAAATACACTCATACACTACTCAAATACATATATATTATCATTGAAGTATTCATTATTACAATACAAATTTATATATGTATGTATGTATGTATGTGCATACTCGCATTCAAGTTCATTAAAATGATACTTAATTAGTTGTGTAATTGTAGATAATTAACCTTTTTGATTAAATTTAAACAACAACAACGACAACAAAAACATCAATAAAGTAACACTCATGGACAAAGTGCAGTTAAAAGTGTTGATTTATAGTTTCATATGCTCTATAGGGTTTTAGTAGATAATCAAACCTCTGTTGTATTAAAAATTGGGTCATTACTTGTAGAGCGTATGAGTAATATTTAATTATTGCATGACAAATATTTCATATAAGCTAGTGAACATGCTGCATTACTTTTAAAAATGCGAAATTGCAACATAATTCCTCCCCCCAGAAATGGGTGGCAGGTTGCATCAGGGCAGATCAGAGCATATTGCCGCATCTGTCTACAAGTGGTTGCGCTTTATATGTATGAGCTATTTTTTTTATAAAGTTTGTGTCGTAACTCCCCCCAGAAACGTCCTCTATAGCAAAAAATATATATTGTGGAAAATTTTAGGCAGATTGTATCAAGGGTAGGCGTGCCTCATCCGCCCACAAGCGCCTCAATTTAGCATTTGTACTTGTTTCACATAAATTTAACACAGTGTTTAAAAAATAAAATGCCTAAAAAGAAAATACACCACATCACTGCCTTTGGGATTGTATTTTGGGATTTTGGTCTATTGGTTTGTGTCAAGGATATTAATGAGTAGCCATGGAATGCCGTACTGATATATGTACTTAACGGCATCGCCCTACTGATTTGTGTATTTGACGGCATTTCCAATTCGACCATCTTTGGGTAACACAATCTTACATGTTCAAAATTAACGGACATAAAATAGATAATAAATAGATTTGAGAACGTTTGAGAAAGAGGCTGTTGCTATACATAGTGATCGTTTTGCAGTCATAATGTAAAGTCGTGTTTAGGCGTAAATAAAAGTGTTGTATAAGCGAATATTAAGTGCCAGATAAATAAGTTGCTGTATTGAGATAAAGTGTATAAAGTAAAAGTGAGGAAATAAAAACTGTAAAACAACAACAGCGTGGTGTTTGTTTTATTTTGATGCAATTAAAAAGAACTCAAGCGTTTTAAAAAGGTTAAAACCCAAGAATATCTTGACAGCTTGCAAGCGGATTCGGCACGTCTTTCCCTGATACAAACTGCCTAAAATTTTCAACAATTTATTTACTTACTACCCAAACTTAAAAAAAATTGTTCCATGCCTATAAGGAGAACCCTAATGCTATATACAGTACATATTAGAGGTTAAATTTTGTTCAATATATAATTCTTTTTAACACAAATTAATTAATGTAAAAAAATGATATTGATATGAAGCCAAACTCGGCAGTGATAACGACCTCATCACAGGCGAAATCTAGATGAGGTTAAAATGCCAAATGAGAATCATCAGAAACACAATAAGAAAACGGCTCCGTCTACAACAACTTCAGAACAATGCAACTAGGAGGCGTTAGCGGTAGCATTTCACGAACAGTCACCATGAGGCCAAATTGGCTCAGGGAAGATATGAGCCATAACTCCCAAAAAGACGTAAGCAACAAAAAGCAAATCACTAGAGAAGGTTTTTTAATATTTTTTGTTTTTGTTGTAAAATTATAAAGGTAAATTTTACAGCTATAAAATTTTGTGTGCAGGTGCAAGTGATCAAGTACTATCGTTTATATTAAAAAACGAAAATCGGTATTCATGGCACTTACGTCTTTATGGCGGTTATGGGTCGATATGATAGCAACATATAAGCAAATCGCAGAAGAAACTTTAGGTATATCGCAGCCACAAAAAAAAAAATTGGATATCAAACTACACATGAAACCTAGTTTCTCAAGGAAGCGAACTCCAGCTGCAGCTAAACAACAATAATACCACGAGATAGCAACACCAACTTCTGGCTAGGTTAGACAAGGTCAATCAGCTTCTACAGTGACACAACGCTAAGACAAATCAAGATCATGGAAATGGCATGCACCCAAGTGCATTAATCTAAGTTTCCACAGAGATGGACAGTCACAGAGTAGGTGTTGTACCAATGCTGCTCCTCTTTTTCTTGACAGCTGCTACCGTACCTATGACCGAGGCATCTCATGCGCTCTGACAAGCGCCCTATCATACAGTGCCCGATAATTATTCCAGTAAGAAGTCAAATCGACCCCCTTCCTAAACTAAGGAGATATTTTTCCCTTCCTTTTCGTAGAAGGAGAGATCCAAAGCATTGTGGATATTCTACAAGTGGTGATATTGATCCACCTGTTTTCTAACTTGCTTAGTGCCCATCTATCTAGCAAACTCGACAACGCACACAAAGTGGCATGTACGTCACTCCGCACGAGAGTCAGAGAAGACCCTGAGTAGCGCACTCATCAGCAATTGACTCGGAGCCATATCTGCTCTACATGGTACCGTTCCAGTTGGGCCAGTGAGCAAATGCAGCTGAGGAGACATTTCGATTTAATCAGGTACGAGTTGAGAGCTGTGAGACTGACTTCATAGATACTAATAGACCTTAAAACCTCGACATTTAAATCTCGTATACGTCTAACGGCCCTATCTGTAGTGTAAACCTCCGCCTGAAAAACAGTACAATCATCGGGTAGAGTGAGAGAGACCCTTAGATCTAGATCAGCAGAATATAAACCCGACCCTGTACCCGTTTACTGTGTCATCCTGCAGGACAGATCCAGTAGGCCACTTATCCTTAGAAGGTATCCTTCTACCGTAAGCTCTATTGAAGTTCAAAGTAGGTACCGCCCAATATGTCCGACGCGTCAGGATCGGTCTGCCTACCTTCTGTAAGATGGTACCGTGTCCAATGTGAACCTGTCTTAGTCCACCCGACTTCTTGAATCTAAGTGCAGACTTTGAGACACATTTAACTGCTGGCTAAAGAAGTTAAAAAGGCTGGTAGAAGAAACAGAAGAAAGTTTCAGAAGCGGCTAGCAATTACAGTATAAGAAACAGGTAGCCGCATCAACGTAAGAAAATTACACCAGAACAATCGAGCTTTTAATAGGAGCTCAGCAATAATGATGCGAATAATGATGCTCAGACTCAAAGCTGTAGAGGCCAATTAGTCTTAGTTCTTTTGTTTTTAAGGTGCTCAAGAGGGTGATAGACAGTCACATCTGCGAGAACGTGGAGACCACGCGGTCCACGTCTCATCACTCCTATCTAAAATGAAAATCCACTAAGATAGCGCCACATGAGATAATGGGTTGGGTTCAAAATTTCTTATCGTGTAAACAGTTCATTCTGGCCTTCTTAATTGACACTGAGGATGCCTTTAAAAATGTTAGGACTATATCGATTATGAAGTCACTGTGCGGCTTGGGGATGTAAAGATACATCTACCTCTGGGTCGAGTCCTTGCTAGACTGTGAAGAGATTAATGCAGTGTTTTCGGCGACTAGCATTGCTATACTTGTGTATAGAGTGGTATTTTCTCGCTTCTTCTTTGGTTAGTCATAGTAAATAAATTTTTTTCAAAATAAATGGTGTGAAATTAACAAGCAACCTACTGCTTGGGTGGTAGCTTACGCTGACAACTTGGTGCTATTGGTTTCGGGTTCTTATTCTTCAGTAATGAGTGAAATCCTGAAAGCTGTTATGCAACGTTGGAGTTAATTCTGAAAAGACCGAACTTGTGCTATCCAGCAGAAAGTACAAACCATCACCATCGTTTAGAATACAGAAGACATTATTTGTAGCTGCATGTTGAGCAGAGGGTTAAAAAAGGCTTCTGTCGCCTTTAATTCATGCAAATCTATGTTCAGTCTTATTACCACTAAATTAGAAAGATTTCAGAGGAATGAGTGTTTGGGTGTCACTGGTGCTTGCTGACATGTCACAGTGCTATCCCCAACGCCATTTTGCATTTACTACCCATTGATCTCCAAATTTTGTAGCTTTCGCCTCAAAGTTCGATAAGGCTTGATAGCACTGGGTTTCTGAAGACAACCTCTCAGTCGTAACGGTAACATTTCGGGGTTCTTACCCCGTCCCTACTGCAATTGGGCACACACTCGGTGATCCGCAAACTGTATATTGGTAGGTGCGCCAGGGCTATCTTGCCTAGGAAAGAGAAAAAAGTTAAGGGTAGGATTTCTACGAATTATGTTCTTCATACACGGATCCAAGATCGCATCTGGTATGTGGGCTGGTATTTTTTTTTGAGTCTGCAAACTTTGCTAAATCCAATAAATAAATAATAAAATTTTAATGCACATAACCCCTAGAATAGTTGCTGAGCTAATACGTTGCAATCGTAATATCTGAATCACCCCCTATAAAGAATAAATTTTATTTATATTTCATAAATAAAAAATGACTTTTTAATAACAAGAAAAATTAAATTAAAAAAAAAACAAATTCATATAAGACCCTAAAAAAATTATAAAAAAACAAAAATTAATTCGTTACCTAAACGCAAAATCTTGTTAAACAAAAAAAACAAAACGAAACCTCGCCCTTTTATGGAAGAATCACGAGTTCTTGAATCGGCCATTAAAAGTTGTAAACTTTTAGAGAAATCTTTACTTCGCTCGATAACAGAAGTACGTCGTCTCAATATACGTTATAATGTTGACTGGATTATGCAGAATTATAGTGCCTATATAGCGAATATTTGGTCCCAATACCAATGTCGTCTCGAAAAGCCTATTAAATCTAAGCCAGTAAAAGTGCGTAAAACGCCGAATAATCTAAATTTATCAACACGCAGCTCACAAGAATTGTGTGGTAATAATCGTAAAATTAATTATAAATTTATTAAAATAAAACGTGGCATGGAAGCCATGATGTTGCAATTGCAACATACTATAGATATTGCAAATCGACAACGTAACTTCATACATTTCAATTATAATGGACGCGATACAAAAACGCGTATATGTTGCCACTGACATCAGTGTACGCGATGATTTTTGTTTCTTATAATTAAAGAATGTTTTTTTTCTGAAAAAGAAAATATTTTATTATATTTTTTTACATTGTTTTGTAATGTTTTTTTTTTATATTTTTATAAAGAGATTTTTTTGAACACTCAAATTTGATTTTTAATTTTTAGAAAAATAATATAAATGGAGGCCTATTTAGATATTTCTTTGATTGGCGTAATCCATTAACATTAATATATAACACTGCATACTTTAAGGCTGGAGTCAAAAACTGGTAGAGTTTAATTACAATATACCCTACACCATATATGTATAACTGACTGCAATGTAAGGTCAGTTTAATAAAAAACACATAACTATTGTTCGTTAAAAGAAGATAAAAGCTTTTAAGTTTATTTTCAGTTTTTAAGTTTTTTTGTTTATTTCAGATTGCGCCTATAATTTCTTTGTCAAATTAGATGATTTTTATCTTAAAATTAGAAGAATCGACAAAATTTGCCTCACAAAACTTAACTTCAAAATTAACATTGTGTCGTACAAAAATTATCCACAATTTTGATTAAAAACATATTTACCACTGCAATCTATTATATTTTGCAATTTTTCACGTGTTTCATAGTTCCATCTCCCTAGAACTTCTATAGTTTATAGACGAAAAACTAGGTCGTTTTTTACCGAAACCGAAGCAAATTGTTGTCTGAGGCTCAGACTCTGAGCTGTACGATAATGCGTCATAACTTCCCAGTCAAGTGCATGCAATCCTTAGCGTGTCACCAACAGTGTGTTTGGATATTATAATATTATGTTGAAAGCAAACAACTTTTCTGTTGACCAATTCTAATCCCTTCTTCTATTTTGCCTCATATTCTTGTATTCAAACCATTTTCGGTTTCGAAAATGCATCACAATGGTAAGCTTTTGCTACGGAAAATAAAATGATGCACTATTAATGCATATAAATTTGAAGTAGCATTACCTTTTATTTGCATAAAAAAATTTTGGAGTAAAATAGTAAATTTAGGTTGTTTTAAAGCGCTAAATATAAAGATGCAGTGCTGTGATGCATTTAAGAACATGCCCAATGCTTCAGTTGCCCTCATGGTAAATTGATCAATCAAATTTCTTTGCATTTAAACTATTCGATACTATCATGAGATTGATTCTTTATGTCTCTGTTAGCTCATGAAAACTGGTGTACCAGTTACAAATTTTCATGCACCTTTTAGTGACTAGCCGGCCAGACATCGAATTTTACAGAACACAATCGAGCATATCACTCAGAGGGCTGTATTCATTTATAGCAATCTTGGGAAACACTTTACATATTGTTACAAAAATAAAATGATTGGGAACAACCAATGCCTTTAACCTACCGATAAAAAACAAAACAAAGAAGAACCGAAATACGCAAATTTCTTAAAAAATAGTCAGACTGCTGTTACAAAAACAAAATAGAAGGAAATGTAAATAAATAATTGTACGCTTTTTATGGAATATGTTGAAAATTACTAGAAGTTAGAAAGAAATGTAAACAAATAACTGTACACTCTTCAAAATTACTAGAAGTCCAAGTGCTTTCAAACCATTTTTTACTCTCTTATATAAAGAATACATCACACTGCTAACAAGCACTTTGATTTTAAAAAATCTCAGTATGAAGATAGCAAATGGCTCAATTAGAAGTGACGTAATATAGCGTAACACCTTTCAAATACACATCAATAAACATTATTGAGCAATATCGGTACAAGACTCTTTAAGCACAATTTAAAACTATTCAGCTACCTAACCAAGGATGCCTTTGGTGACTTTTTTAAATCACAGTTATAGTATATCTTTAGGTTGGTGATAAAGTGTCTACAAAATTACCCACCAAATTTTATTCGTCTGCGATCAATATGTCCTTAAATATTCAATTTTACAAATCGACGACCATTCTTTGCTATATCCAAATTTTTTCTACAAACCATATACACCTGATAAGCTTTCCAACAAAAAAAGAATAATTAAAATCGGTTTAGTAGTTCTGAGTACACTTCTTACACACAAAAATGTGAAGTTTTTTTATATTATTACGAAAATGAAAATGCTGAAGGCAAAATTCACCACAACAGGGACTTATTATGAGCTTTTAGCTATAAAATTTATTGGCTTGTGGCAAGGATTAATAACTAATTAAAAGTGCTTCCATCCGCGTGTCTGACGGAGTTGCCAGTTCGATTGCCTTTTGTGTTTATAAAGTTATTTTAGATCATTTAAATTAACGAAGATAAATCGAAGATTCATGTCTGTACTAGAGCATTCGAAACTAATGATGAAATACTATAAAAAGATGGCGCATTGCGGTTGGTGAGTTAGTGATTATTTGGCCGTCAATAAGTAAAGTCGCGTTCAGGCATAAATAAAAAGTGTTGTATAAGCCAATTTGCTGTATTAAGACATATTGTATAAAAGTTATAGTAGTTTAATTTTATTTTAACGCAATTCAAACGAACGCAAACGTTTCAAAGAGGTTAAAACGTAACAATATATATAGATTTAATTTGTATATATATATATTTTTTCATTTTATATATTAAAATATATATTAAAATATATAAAATATTGTTCTTTTAAATGTGGACATAAGTATTGGAAATATTTCTATAAAATGTTTATATGAAGTAGCGGTTACGCTTTATGACCAATATTTACCTCAATGTAAACGTACGGTAACACTCTTGCTAAGTATGCATTAGAATTACTATTTTAAATGTTCATATTTTTATATTCTTTAATGTATTATTTGTTATAACATGTTATTTAATGAATTTTTATGGCGTTTGGATTTGAAAAACAATGTATTTTTTTATTAATTGTACTACTCATTGGGAAAGTGCTTTTGGTCAATTAAATATCTAGCTACACTAGTCAATACTAAGATTAAGGTTTAATAAGATTAACGTTTGAAAATATCTAAAAATCCTTTTTTTAGATTCTTATATTATTCCATTACTTGATTTAAAATTTGTATTTTTCTTTGATTTAAAATATACTTACATATTTCAGTTAAACTAATTTTTTTTTCATTTTATGCAAAATTAAATTTATAAAAATAATATTAATTGAACCATAAAATACCACAAAATAAATCTACCTGCAACCATATCAACCAACAGCTATGGTTTCCATTATTTTAGTCCCTTAAGTACACAGATAATGGTAAATATTTAAAAACAAAAAACAACTGTTTTTATACGCTCTCAGCATGACAGAAAAAAACATATATTTTTAAAATGCCAATTAAAAGGATACAGAAAAAATAAAAATTAATTAAATCTGTAAAAAAGTGAAAAAATCATGAATATTTATGCGCATATAACAAGACTAGTAGTATAGGTAAAATATTTGGCTACCAATAAAATATGATAATTTTATTATTTTTTTATTTCGATTATATCTCATTAATTGAGAAAAAAAAGTATACATTTTTGGATTTTTTTTTTGTGCTATTCTTTAAGGGTGATTTTTATATAAAAATCCCTCGTGCATGCCATAAGTTAGTTATAATGCTCCCTTGTAAAAGGCTTGTTTTGTATTTCTATTAAGAGTTTATTAACAGGGTTTTGCCCATTTCATTATTGCCATAAGCAGAGTGTAAAAGTATTGTTACGTTTTAACCTTTTTTAACGTTTGAGTTCTTTTTAGTTGTATTAAATAAAATAAATAACACATTTGTTGTTGTTTTACTTAAATGCACTTATTTATTTCACTTTCACCTATACAATTCTAACTATAGAGCTTTTTTATCTTGCACTTTATACTCGCTTAATATACAAATGTTCAACACTTTTATTTACGCCTTAGTACGACTTTATTTTAAGTCTTACAACTTTACGCAATGCCTTCAAGCCATATCTGAACTAACTAATACATAAGGCTTGTTCTTGTAATTAGCACAACATTCTATTTCCGTTAATTTAAATGTAACAACCAAAACCGTTATGGTAGCACCGTTCAATACGCAATTGGTAACACTGTCAATAGCACAAATAATGTGGTGCGGCAGATACATTAACAGCCTTGACACAAACCACTAAATTCTTTAATAAAGTTTATAGCTAAGACATCTACTGCATTAATTTAGTGTATCTAACAGTATGTTTTTCATTTTCTCAATCATTTCACTTTCATTTTCTTGATATTGTTACGTTTTAACATTTTAAAACGTTTGAGTTCGTTTGTATTGCGTTAAAGTAAATTAAAACACTATTTTTATTTTGGTTGTTGTTTTTACTATATGTCCCTTTTTATTAATTCCACTATACTTTAATACACTATGTCTTAATACACCAAATTCGCTTTTTCAACACTTTATATTTGCGCTTTAACATACTTCACTTCTTGACAACCAATTGATCAGTAACTAACTCACCAGCCGCAGTACGCCGCCTTTTATAGTGTTTCATCTTAGTTTAGAATGTTCTAGTACGGACATGAATCTTCGATTTTTCGCCGTTAATTCAAATGTTCTGAAATAACACGAAAACTAACCGATCCATGCGCTTGACAGCACTCTTAATTAGAGCAGGTATTTTAGAAGTTTTTAAGCCTTGACACAAGCCAATATATTTTTTAGCTAAAAGCTCATAATAAGCTCTGACGTGGTGAATTTTTTCTTTAGCATTTTTATTTCGTAACAATATGTAGTTATTTTAAGATCCCTTCGTAAGTCCTTAAAAAGGGTATTAGAAAAATTAAATGATTTTTATTCATTTAAGCCTTTCGACCCGGTCGGTACAATATATCCCAAAAATGTCTGAAAACATCTGTTGGTAATACTTGTTAAAAAAAATATATGAAAATGAGGTTCCCCCGTTCTTTATGATCGTTGCTACAAAATATTGAGGTTTATTTGATATTTAAAAGCTGGAGTAGCCTCTGAGTAGTGTACAAGGGAGCACGAAAAGTATACCAATATCTTTGAAAAAGTGGTAAATATTGTATCTTCTTTTTTTTGTTACATGTTTATTATGTGTTTGCGTTATACATTTACAGTTCAAGCTTAGAAATCCACTAACTCGTGACATTACTACACTTTTCTGTTAATGGGATTATATTTCACAGGAGTACTTAAACTGTAATAAATTTAATACAATCATGTTACAATTTATTAACTAGTAGGTATAATAATGGCGAACAGAGAAGGTAACTTGACTGACGATGACATCAAAAATATGCTATACAAGTCGGAGCCATATGAAAACAGCGGCTCTAACTATTTAGCATCGTAAGATGATGATTCCTCTACAGAGGGAGAAGCCTTCCTTGATATGGAACGTGATGGTGTCAGCGATGGGGAGGTAGTTAGGATAAAGAGAACTGTCTTGATTACCAAGAAGACTGCGTCAGTGCGGTAACAGCTGCTACGGAGAATATATGTGTGGTTGATGATAATTGTCGTCCACATAAAAAAATGCCTCCAGAATAAAAACCGTCTGTGCTATATGACATAAATCGAAACTCCACTGAACTAGAAACTTTTTAGAAATTGTTTACTCAAAGTCTGCTTATATGGATAAGTCAGTGCACAAATGAAAGAATTAGTATGTTGGACAAACCTCAAGGCGTATTCTTAAAAAGAAAGTCATCCATTCATCACACAAACTAGAACGAAACTTTGGTAATTAAAGGAATAATGCTTATGACTTCTTACAATAAACTAACGACAATTCCAAGAAAACGCATCATTTGCCGTATCTCCCATATATTGATTTTATAGCTGCACTGTCGGAGGATCTAAGAAAGTCTGGGCTGGAAAAAAATAAAGTTGCCAAGAAGAAAAAAATCTGGACGCCATTTGAAGAACCGAGACGTCTGTTATGATGTAATTAGCGATGACATTCCCACTGAAGGTAAAACTCGACGCCGATGCGTAAAATGCACAAAGAAAAAGAAAGGTGGCAAAAACGAAAAGCGTACTTTATTTTTTTCAAGTGTTTTGCACCTTAACATATGTAGTACTTTTTATAAATCAATAAAAGTTTACCAGTGAGTGTTTTGAATTATTATGTATTTATTTATTCCATTGTTGTAATATAAAGTCTTCAAGGCTAAAATAACAATATTCTGAAACTGCAGGGACATTATAACCCAAGTTTCCAACCGAAACCACCGATTGAGATTAAATATCCCATGGCTTCTGGTGGCAAAAAATCAAGTTCTGGCTGGGCTAAAATGTATACTTTTCGCTAGTCTGTAGGGTCCACTTAGTCCCAATATTGTATACCAAAAAACATTTTTTTTTCGGTTTGAAAAATTTAAAGAAATTACTCCTTTATGAAACTGGCTTTCTTTCATTAAAACTTATGAGGATGATGGATAGACATACAGATTTTTAATAATAACCATTTATTCCAAAAATCTTCAGCTCGTTTCAACATGTCTTCTTTACCGTCTACATTACCAATATCTCTCAGTTGCCTTTAATCCCAATACTACTTTAGTTGTTGCTATACTTGTTTTTAATGTAATTTACTTAAATAAATTCCATAAATTATTATTCTTTATAAAACATCTGGTATCCTCCCCCTATTTAATAACCACTTTTGCAACAGCAGTAATACAACGAAGGGGCAAAATTCCAATAAATTGTGTTGAAAGTCTGATGATCGAAAATATTTTATTAATTTCATTTAAATAAAAAGAATAATTATTATAAAAAGAAAATATAAGTTCATGGTCCTTTTTTAAGTTTTATTACTTCAATATAAAGAGATAACGATTTTTTACAAAAATGCGTTGAAAGTGAGAGTAAAAAAGTTTAAATTGTTTCGATAGTAATTCTTACCTCACATCTCTGCCTAAAAATATTAAATTTCTATTAAGCCTTAAGATATGCTTTACTTTATAGCAGTCAAAATACAGTAGAGCTTTTATAACTTAAACTATTAGCGTTTAGAGAAGCACAAGTTTTACAAACGTTAACCTCAAGTGAAACGACAGCTTAGGTTAATATTTACCAAACTTGCACAGTCATAAAGTGAAATACAAAAACGTATCTGAACTAAGCTTCGTTTTAAATCGACTGCTTATTTATTATTAATTTTTTTCCCGTTTTCAGTAAGAAATTTATATTCAAAAGAAAAATACCGATAAAATTCTGTGCCCTCATGGGCTTACAATAACTTATTTGCAAGCCAATAACGAACTTCGCTTAATATACTCCAATTATTATTAAATTCATTTTCCATTTTAGGAACTTAATATTTCCACAAAATATTACCCATTATTTCTGTTACCTGCTATGCGGCCCAGTCCTCCAAGTTATTTGCCAGATCCGTTGAAAACAGTTCGACGCCACGTAGTTCGCGGTTTCTCACAGTTCCGCACGCCTTGCGAGTTACAGGCTAGGGCAGCATGTGGCTAGGCAGCATGTGTAAGCAATCTAGTCAAATTTTTCTCTTCTTACATTGGTTTGCTAGCCTTCCGCATGTAACTTTGAATGTCCTCTTTAGCTTCTCCGTTAGTCCAAAGGATACTACCCAGATATGAAAAGCTGCTGACGTCTGCTATATTGTGGCCATTTATAGTATCTTATTTGATACAACCCAGGTTTCACTACTATACAGGGAAATTAATATAACAGTTAGAAATTGAGTTAAAAATTTAATTAAAAATTCTGGCCTTAGTTGGTCTGGATATGGGGATTTCCAGGAAAAATGTAACGTCACGCCAACTTTTTTTTTTATTTATATCTTCAACGCCTTTAGCACGATGGTTTTATTTTTTTACTGAATAGTGCTATTTAATTACTGTATTCAGTGAAAAAAAAATGAAAACAATAGAGTCAAAGTCTTTAACGTTATATTTTTTCCGGAAATGCCCACATGTATATGTAAAGGATGGTCCAAAGAAAACGTACGATATTAATTGTAACTAAAACAAAGGGATTTTAAAGAATTTTCTTAATATGTTTTATTATGATAGAAGGCTCTATGACAATTATGTGTGAAAAAAATATCGGCTGCATCCCCACCACAGCTCTGGTGGCACGGTCCATATATTCAATAACTTTGATACATAATTGAGGTTCCATACCGTTAATGTGCCGAATTATCTCAGCCTTTAGCTCTTGTTCTTGGCATACTGACGTACACTATTTCTTTTAAATATCCCCAAAGAAAGAAGTCAAACGGTGTCAAATCACATAACCGTGGAGGCCAATTAACATCGCAAGAACATGATATAACACGGCCATTGAATTTCTCACGCAAAAGAGCCATTGTTTCGTTGGCTGTGTGGCAAGTGGTACCATAGATTCATATCCTCAATATCTGGCCACAAGAAGTACGTAATCATTTCGCTAAAGCAAACACCATTCACGGTAACTGCTTGGCCGACCTCATTTTGTAAGAAGTACGACCCGATGACACCGCCAGCCCATAAACCGCACCAACTAGTCACTGTTTGTAGATGCATCGGCGTTTCAAAAATCACTCGTGGATATTTATTTGCCCAAATGCGGCAATTCTACTTATTAACGAATCCACTGAGGCTAAAGTGTGCCTCATCGCTAAAGATGAATTTATTTGTAAAATCACCTTTGACTTCTGCCTCTTCAACTAACCATTCGGCGTATTGACGACGTTTGAAATGGTCAGTGGGCTTCAGCTCTTGAGTCAATTAAGTCTTTTAAGTGTGTAAATGCAAATTTTTATTCCAAATTCGCATCAGTGATGCCCGTGAGATATTCAATTGTTGGGCATGGCGACGAATGAGGTTTAGGGCTCTTCTGTCACACTATCGCGAACAACAGCAATGTTTTCCGCAGAACGAACTGGGCGAACATGCACAGGTATTTCTACATTTTCTACAGACCTGATTTGTTGAAATTTGCGCACAATTCTCCCATTTGTGGACACATTTGGTCGCTTATGCTGACAAAAAAATGTCCTGAAGTGCACAAAATGCATTTTGATTTGAACGTCCATTTTCATAAGTCTTCAATAATCTTGACACGCTGCTCAATTATGTACCACTCCATGGTTGAATTTGTGCATTATGATTAGACCACCCTTTGTATGAGCTTTTCTATACTGACTGCACTCATCCAAATGCCGCTCTCGCTTTATTGAGCCTGTTATCTATGACTGTTTCCGCACTGCCGCTTGAAGTCATTGTACTTCCTAAATAGCAGGAACTATTTACATACTTCTTATTTAACTCCAGCATTAGTGTGGAGTGGTTGACTAATATTCCCGTCGTGGAGTACTGAGTGTACTTCATCATCTCTCCAATTATTCGAATTATTTTCTAAGGTAGTTTCCTAGCAAAATTTTTACCACATAAATCTTCCCTCCGAGACCACATACAATATGAGCAGGTACCATCCAATGCCTGTATTCAATTCCTATTTACATTTGCACAGCCTTGGCCTAGGCCTTTAAATGGGTCCGATGGAACAGATATTGTAAACGAAGGCTGGATGGGACTGACGATACAGACATTGTAAGTGTAGCTTGGGTATGTCCAATGCTACAGACATTGTAAGTGAAGGTTGGAAGACTTTTTATTGTCACATATTTATTTTTTTCATTTTATTTATTTATCGCAAATTCAATAATGAAAATCCAATTTATAGGCCATAATCACTTCCATATAGACTGCTCCATACCCCACATTTTTAAAAATATTTTTTTTTCCATTTTAATTCGGAAAAAATAAAAAAATATCAGCAAAAGACAAATAAAATCATAAGCCCATCCAAATCGGATGCTAGTGCTTTGGCTTTTTTACTTCTAATGTACATTTAATATTACAATGTATAGGAAATGAGACTCATCCAAATCGAATGCTAACTGTATGTACCTAAAATTTTTATTTCAATTTTTTCTTTTGACGTAATAGTAGTATACAATCGGATGTGTATCATTTGTAATAACCTTTGTACTGCTGGAGTATAATGGCGTCATGAAGTGAGGCCAGTCAAATATATGCTTTTTTCGCTTTTGCGGTATTACTTTAATTTTAATAAACAAAAGCCTTTTTTTAGATATTAAAAATATTTTTATTTCAGTTTATTACAAATAGATTCCGGTTAAAACTGAAAACTTATGTCGGTCAAGTGACCCCTTCCACTTACTCGGCAAACTCCCAATCTTTTACCAAAATTATCAATCACGTTTTTCAATATACTGTTGTCAATGTTTGATATCTGCTCGATAATGTTGGTTTTAAGCTCTTGAACTGTTGTAGGATAGTTGCTGCACACTTTCGATTTCAAAAAACCTCACAAAAAAATCTAAAGGCGCCAAATCGCACGATCTTAGTGGCCCATTTACTACTCCTCTACGAGAATTAAGGCGATTTTCGAACTTTTCTTTCAAAAAATCCATTGTTTCTCTTGCTGTGTGACAAATGGCACCATTCTGTCAACAATTTAAGTCAACAATTTTCCGCCACATAAAGCTTCGGATCATATCCCTGTAGTGACCGTAATCGCATTTGCGTTTTCAAAAATATGGTCCGAGATTTCTTCGGACCACAAACCACACCAAACCATAACTTTTTGTGGATGTACCCCAAATGCAGCAATTCTGCTTGTTGACGTAGCCATTGAGCTGAAAATGGGCTTCGTCGGTGAAGATTATTTCGTCAAAAAATTCTCATTATCTTCCTGTTTTTCGATGGCCAAAGAAACGAATTGCCGACGTAATGAGTGATCAGCTGATTTTAATTCTAGATCTTATAAGCCTTTATATGAAGATCACGATGCAAAATGTTGAATAATGATGACGAGAGGATGTTTTTAGATCTTGTTCAACACTTCTGCTCACAGCTGCTAAATTCTCTTTTGAACGAATACTTCGTTTATAAATTCTGTTTCTGTTATCATGAACGGATCCAGTATCTTCAAATTTCTTAACCACCAGATTTGTTGGAGCATTTTCTCTACCGAATTTTGTTCTAAATTTTCTAATTATATATTGAAAACGTTTGCCATTTTCAACAAATGTTTTAATAATAAAAGCACTTTGGTCCTTCGTGTAACGTTCCATATTAACTAAACTATATTTAGAATCTGAAAACAAAAATTAGAGGTAGAAAAAAAGGCAGCTTAATGAAAATACTTTAATTTTGAACACCCCTTATAAATCAAGAGTTAAATTGGGGTCCAACAGCCTTTGAAATCAATTTATATTGTTCAAACATTACTCACTACTTATTACATTGCAAGGGTAAAGAGTACTTTTGTTCAAATAGCAGAATCTAGAAAATAGGCCTCTTATTCGTACTTATAAAAAAATACACACACAAACAATATGTTTAAGTAACAAAAAATATAGACTTTTTTATTATTTTGAATTTTTTGTTTTCAACAGACATTTTAATAAAACTATTTATTGTATTTAGAGAGAGAGAAAGAGGAGGATAAATAAAATTATAAAATCTAATTAAATTAATTAAGGACATTTTTTTTTTTTTTTTTTTTGTTATTGTTAGTGAGCATTTTATTATTATGATTTTTTTTCTTTACAAACAAAAATTTCAAAAGAAAAAACAATTTTAAATACCGCAAGAAGTTTTTCTTACAATTAGAAATGAAATTTTGGAGAAGAAAAAATATTGACAAGTTTGTTTATAAATTATTGTGGGTTTTTAATTTGTAAATCCTGATTTGTTGTTGTAATTAAATTAGTAAAAAAATCAATTATTTTTTTCTTTAAGTTAAGTTGTTGTTGCTGATTTTCTTAAATGAAAAACACGATGTAAAACATATTTTTAATTGAAATTTTGGATCCACATGCGGAGAACTTCAGCTTTATAATTTTTATGCAGCACGCCATCATAGAACACACACACACACACATCATAACATGTCCCTGAGCAATTCCTTTTGAGCGGCCGTTAATTTTTCAGGAAATTGTATATCGAAAGCTACCAACAGGTCACCTTTACGTGAGGGATCCTTTGGAAAAGGTAGACCATAGCCTTGTATACGTTTAACCGTATTCGGTTTAATAATCTCCTGCATAGTACTAATACGCAACTTATCGCCGGACATGGTAGGAACTTGAAACACCACACCACATAAGGCCTGTAAGAGAAAAAAACAGAATAAATAAATTCATCGATTAAACGGTTTTTTTTCTGAAAAAATTATAATTTTCCTCAGGAAAGAAAGCATTTTGTTTGTATTGACTTCACATCAAGTCATCAATCTTTGGCTCATCTCTTAATAGTATTTGCTTGTCAACAGTTTGTTTTCATATATGTTCTCTTAATATCCTGATTTATCCTTTTGAATCCTTTGTCAATGTTTATTTAATAAATATTTGATTCCATGACTCTTTATGTGCCCTACAAATAGAGCTCAGGATTACTAAAGAGTACAATACAAGCCTGGTCTAACTTTGCGTAGAATGCAGAACGGTTTGTGACCGACATTAAAAATTTGCCAATCGATTTTTTTATCATTTGAGAAAAACTATTTCTTTTTGTTTTCCTTAACGGTTAATTTTTGGAAAAGTTGGGTTAGGGCATAGAGTGTTACATATTCGTTTCTGACCAATTATATATTTTTTATTTTTTTTCGTTGTCTTTTTTATTGACATATTGTTAAGATTTTCATCTTATTATAGACAAATATAACAAAAGCAAGAGGAGCAAGCAAGTATTCGTATTTGTCCTGCTATATTTCAATTTATTTTTATTGATTATACGAGACGCAAAATTGAATCATTTTATTTATTTTGTGAATGATATATTTTTTTTTTTTTTTTTGGTCTATGTATGAATGTCAGTTTATTCCCAACATTACATTGTTTACATGTATAATTCTATTCCATACATATGTATACTACATATGAATTAAATTGTTTACACATCTGTGGAAATACTCGTACATGTTGTCTTTTATGTTTAGATTAAATCCCATTTTAACATGATATTACCAAATATCCATTAAATTATAGTTTTTCTTTTATTTCGATTTGACATTTTTATTTCTATTTTTCTACGTTTATTTAAGCAAAAAGGAAGTCATTCATCAATCGTGAATATGATGAATTTCTTAAGGACTCCATACGTTTATTTATTTTATTTTTAGAGATCTTAATTTTATAAAAGATAAAAAACATTTTTTTGTTTTTGTTTCTATTAAACAATAAATGATATGTTAAAAAATGTACACTTAAAGGCCAAAACTACTGTACAAGCGACCTGTCAAGTGTTTTAACACACGCTATATACTTTACTTAATATTTGTGCAATTTAAGCCAATAAACATTACAAGTGGCTTGTTAGGTAGGATCACACGATTGTCGTAGTGCACCAATAATTAGTGTATTTTATATGCCAATCGAGTGATTACACAATTTATTGTCTCATACGGCAATTCACAATATTATTGTGCTTATTTATCGCAATGCAACCCTGGCGCGACAATCGTGTGAAAGATTTATCGGCAATGTAAATTCCAAAAATACACCAATATTTATCGCATTCTGGTGTGGCAATTGAAAATTAATTGATTTATACGGTATTTATAATTAAAACATGCTTTTTTTAATTATTTATATGCAAATTGCATCAGAAACTTCCACCATTTTTTTCATTATTTTAACTTATTTTTGTCAAGTGGACACCTACCTGGTAATCAAAGCCGATGAAATTTCATTTTTTTAGAGAATAATTAATCTTTACTTAGAGAATTATATATACATAATTTGAAATTATATTTCAATTTAAATAAATAAATATTTTAGTGAATTATTTTTTTTTATTTAAATGTTTTCTCATATGCACCATCAATGGCCCTTCTTGTAAGCCAATCTCTCTATATCTTTTTATTTATTTGTTCACTAAATGACGTAAATATATGTAAATAAAGAGGACGCTATTATCTTTTTTTAAAGAACGAACCATTAGAGCACACAAAAAAAAACAAAAAAAATTAATGTACCACAACAGCTGATTCACAGAGTTGCCGTAAACTAGAACAATCGTCTGACAGTGTTGGGACAATTATTGTCAATACATCGTTTCGCGTCATCTTGTGGCAATAAATATTGTATAAAATAAGACAACCGTATGATTCCAGCTTAAGAGTTGGATTTCACACAAGAGTTGGATTTATTAGCTCTTCTTACATTCCACTCTTTAATTCAATAGTTCAGTGCTGTTTATTTTTTGTTGATTTCACCTAAAAATATTCTGGCCACACTGTTTGTATTATTTGCGGGGTGGCATTACCAATGCTTATTTTCAAATAGAAGCTCAAACAGATGAATCGAAAAAAGAAACATGAACCAAAAGGAAACATAAAGAAAAATGGGATTAAACTAAAAAGAAGCATGAACACATAAGAGACATCAATGAAAAAAAAATGGACGAAATAGACATGATCTAAAAAGAAAAATGATCGAAAAACAAATGAAAACGAAAGAGAAAAAAATTAAAGAAAGAAAAAGAGACATGAACTAAAAGGAAACAAGATTGACAAAAAAACATGAACAAAAAGAACGCATGAACTAAAAAGAAAAATTAACGAAGAAGAAACATAAACGAAAAGTAACATGATAAAAGAGAAACACGAACTACGGAGCCAAAATACTCATTGTTATGACTGGCTCTTTTAGTTCACTTGTGTGAATAATTCAATTAGACTAGGTTGTTAACGAACTACCCAACTCTACTACACACTACCTACGCCACTTAGATCAATTATTGAATGTCCAAGGCAATTAAAGTATTTCGACATAAAACTAACTTTAATTGCGCCATGGCGAAATATATTTATATAGGCCCCACAAAATTAGACACTGTAGGTATCTATGAATTAAGAAAAAAACATGATAAATGGTAGGTTGGCGAGCTCAGCGTAAGACTAATTTGCACTTGGGAAAGTGTAGTTCGTACAGACCTACACTAAAAATAGCAAATACTTAGATATGTTAAAAAATTTTCATTTTTCACGAATGATAAACAGATATGTAGCTTATGGGAAGGAGAAAACAATGGTGTTTTGCCATCACCATAAGTCGAAAACTTAACAGCATGGTGCAATTAGAAATTGGTCTTATTTTACTAAAACAATAAATGCTGATACAAAAATTCTGTACTCTAAAGTCAAAAAGTTGTTTTTTTTCTTTTCATTTGACGTTTATTATAATTTGAATGTGATTACATTACATAACATTTTTTTGACAGATCATTATTTTTGTTTATCACAGCGTTGCATTTTTGTGACAGCAGAGTAAAGCGTTGACACAGTGTTGTATTCAAAATTAAAACGAAAATTTTGACATATTTAAGCTACCGCAGAACTTATCTTTTTCGATTATCAAATAACAATCCAAATTTGGCACAGCGATCAAAAGTTACAACAAATTTATTTTGATTGGGCAACAAGTTCGTAAATTCGTAGAAAGATGGTTGCCAATCAAGTCTAGAATTGGCCGAATAAATAAACTACGATCATAAAACGATTCTTAATCATTTTTATTCAATTGAATTTGCCAAAAAAATTTCGAGGCTGGCTGCCTTACTAACTTAACGAAAACAGCAAAGAGAACATGTTGCTTCTCAACTTATTGCCTGCCATCAAACAGCACGCGATCAAATACTGCGCTTTTTGTATCGAATCGTCACTGGAGATAAAAAATGGTACTTATACAGAAATATGAAGAAAAGAAAGTAGTGACTAGCTCCAGAAAATACGCCAGAGCTGCGAATTCATCTCGACTTCCACCATTTAGCGTTAGATGTTACTGGAAGGACATGGTGCATTGGGAAATGCTCTACGGGAACTTTGCATACTGCACAAGTCGTCAAATATGGAGCTTGGATTTGAATTTCTTATGCACCCGTCGTGGTATTCTCCGGACCTGAGGGATTAACATCTTTTTTGCTCCCTGTCAAGCAGTAAGAATATAATTTGTACAAAATCTCTGGTCATATATGGACAAAAATCCTTAGCAAATTTTTTATCCTTATGGAAAAAAAGAACTAACGGGATGATGTACTTGCTGTATTCGTCAAGTCTGGATAGCGTAAAATGTATTTCTAATTGGGTTTAGGGTTTAGTATAATAAATCTAAATAAGATCTTTCACAAGCTGGATTATATATATACTGGGAATCTATTGAAACTTAAGTTTGAGCTTCAGTTAAATACGGGATATCTACATCTGAATAATCTAGGGATCAGGAAAAAATAAAATTAAATTTTACTCAGATACCTAATTTTGGTACCCAGGCAAAAGGTGATATGAAAACTTAAGTCTCTGTACAGTAATTAGGTGAGGTTCTGCAGAAAATACACGTGATCAATGTGCTATTGGCTCAATGTGGAGTTGTACTACGTGCAATCTTTCTTATGATGCTGAGAAGGCCAGCAGGTTATAGCATAGTGTCTGATTCAGTAGAGTTTTATGGGCAATAATAGATGCCTTCTAATTAGGGAGATCGGACGGTTATTATCCAACCGGTTTTAGCCGGTTTTTTGGTATTGTCGAATTATGGCTTTTTCAAAATCTTCATTTTTCGAATACCGAATAAACCGGTTAATTTAGCACGAATAACCCGTTAATTTAATTACGGTATACGTTTGTATATATTTTCATTGAAAATATGCTCATCGTTTAACTATTTGTATAAATTTAATTATTTTTATATATAAAAATGCATTGTGGTTTGTTCGGATGCTTAAAACTTGAAAACTACTGGACCAAATTGGACTTCCTTCTGCGATTTTGTTCGTAATTGCTACGCAAAGGTTTAGGGAAAAAAGAAAAGTGGAAAATTTTCAACAGATGGCTCTGCAGATGGTCATTCCTTTATCACTGCTCCTGTTAAAGATAGTTGAATAAGATTTGGCACATCGATACAGTGCACGTATTCTAAGTTGTGCAGCAAATATAAACGGGGTTGTATAAGTGAGCCTATCATACAAAATAAATATTTATTTTTGTATATCTTAAGAACGGTAAAAGTAGAAGTCTCTGAGTTTGGTAAAAATGACTTCGTAATTAAAACAAATCATCAGCTGACAAGTGGTCGCATAATAATCGCATATGTGGGCATTATACGTACCTCTCATACTAATAAATATTGAATTTTTTATTTTATAATTTGGTCTAAATGACTTGGCTGTTAATACTAATCATCAGTTTGGATAAGTGGGCGTGGCATCTTTCATACATAATTATAAGTTTTTTTTTTTTTAATTGAGGCTTTAAATCAATAAATAATCACTCTGAGAAGTACAAACAATTCTTGTCCCCAAAAAAGCTGTCTACTTCTGAACATACATAGATTTCCTGGCAAAGCTGGATGATTAAAGCTAGTTTTTTATATACGACAACCTTGAATGTCGCACAGAGAACGTGAACATCAAGGTAGATCGAAAAAAATATGATTTTTTGAGCAAAAATAAACTTTTCTCATCTTCTGCAAATAAATATTGATTTTTATATATGGAGAATGATCAACTAAACTCATTAAAAGGGCACAAACCCACAAACGCCGGTTCCGAACGGCATATATATTAGTAAGTGAAGTTTTTCATGGGATAAATACACATAACCAGGCGTTGTGAGGTGATATCGCTGTTAAAATTGTCAGATGGTGTAGCCTGGGATTGAACCGGCGATTGGAAGGTGGGTTCTTACGTAACATACCACAGTGACACATACACTATTGAATTCGTAGTGCATAAATTTACAATGCTGCTCGAAATCTAAGCAAATTTTCTTGTCGAGGTAATTAAGGACTCGTATATTACTAATAGATTTATTCAAAGTAGCGCATTCAATTTTTGTTGTCTTAGGCACCTAAATTATAACTATAATAACAAACCTTTAATTCCATTCTCTAGGTGGCGTGGTATAGTAGTTAGACCGCACGCATATCAACACAAACGACCCAGGTTTGAGCCCCAGCAGAGGACATGATGAAGAAAAAATTTAATTGTGATTCGAATGTTTAATAATAAAAAAAGCTGTAACTTCTTCCCTCCAGACAACTCCATCCAAAAAAAAAAGAAAACAGCCCCTCTGACCTTTCTCACATACCTCTGGCGATGATGACAAACATCAGACGAATGATTAGGAAAAACAAGCCACCTACTGGGAAAAAATCACAATGCTAAAGTAAAGATCACCACCAATTAGCAAGGATTTTCACAACTACAAAAAAAAAAATCATATGGAGGAAGCTACAGCGGATTAATCATCTACTTAGCTTGAAATATCAAATTGATTAAAGAAACTGAAACAAAGCCAATATGCTCCCTAGAGGAGTGATGGAGAAAAAAAAAATCCATTCTCTTCCAAGTAATACAACAAAAACGTAATTAGCTCCTTGAGTAGCTGTGTGAAACGTAAGCATTTTTCAGTACTTTGTGTAATAAACTTTCTTTTTAATGGCCTCCGCATCCATTTTGGCATAGCTTTTATAATATTTATTAGAATTATTGTTAGTATTGATAGTCACTTCAAGAATTATTAACAATTTTATTAAAATAAAAGAACCGGTTAACCGGTTATTTGAATTATTATTTACCGAAAAACGGATTTTTAAAAAGTGTTACTTTTCGAATCATTCGAAAACCGATTTTTGAAAAAAGTCGAATAATGGATCCCTACTTCTAATAATACCCGGCATTACTGCCATCATGCAGTATCTATTATCCATTGTGATAAGTAAAAAAGCATAAGACTTGACAAATTTGTCCTTAAAACTTATTTTATTCTTACAAAAATTGTAATTTATACCTTTTTTTTCTTAGCTATTTAGCTCTTCAGGCGTCTTCCTGTCTCGCATAACCAGTATGTTAAAGGTTTGTTATTGTATATGTCTACTGATAAGACAACAAATTTTACAAACTATTCAATGTCGTCTGTCCATAACGAAAAAATTTCATATTTAGGCTTAACACAAAAAATCTTATTAATATTTGAAGCGAAAAAACTCTTAACCATAATTGGTCAATAAATGCTAAAATTCATAATTTACGAGTATTTTTATTAAAACAAAAAAGCAACACATGTTTTTTTTTTTTTTGCTTTGGCTGTTATAAATAAATAAATATTTTTCAAACTGTGTGACTAAATTTGGCTCGAGCCTTTTTTACCCGCCAATAAAATGTTACAAATTTGTAAAGAAATAAACAACCACAACGAGAACAGCATTTATTAAATAGATACAACAAAAATATTTAATAAATTGTGTTAATGTTGTTGTGGAAAAAAAATATGAAAAAACACATTTTTTTATAATTTAAAATTATTAATATTTGTTAACATTAATAAAAGATTAATGAAAAACAACAGCAAAAACAATGGGGACTATATATAATAACAGCAACAACATGTTTTTAATTGCGTTATCACACTAAAATAAAACAAATTTTTAAAAAATACAACGAACAATAGCAGAATATTCTTATGTAACTGGTCTGACATGGCTAGGCCTGGCATATTAGAGTAAGTGTAACAACTGTTTAAACAATTTTTATTGTTTATCATTGTTGTTATTGTTGTTTTTGTTACTATTATTAGCTCAGCCTGTTTCTAATTATATATTGTTTCAATTTTAATATTTCTTCTTTTGTAAAAAGAATTTTTTATTGCCACCATTACCATCTTGTCATCAGTTACTTAATCCAATTAAATTTTTTATTTAACATGACAACCAAGCAGTAAACATGACTGAAATTCTAAAATGTATTTTGCTAAATTTTCACAAAATACAAATAATTTTGTCATTTTAAGATTAGATTTTTAATAAATTTTTGTAAAACACACAGAACTGAAACCATGTAAAGAGCAAAAATATAAAAATAACAACCGACTATATTATCGCTTTCTAATTATAACTTATGCACTTCAATTTGTTCAAGCTTCAAGCCGGATTACCGACAATTCTTACTGTCGCATCTTAAACGACGGCTAATCGAAATTCGTACGGGTGTAAGACAAGCTAAAATCCGGTGTGCTTTGCTACCCCCATCTTAATTATTATCTTAAATGCTATCTCAGTTACATTTTTACCCTTTTTCCCCATTTAGTTCCCTTCCGTTCAAAATCCAATCATTTTTTCCTACCAGAAAGACACTGTAGGTTCTGCTTTTTAGCTGTGTACAGTCCTCAAATAAACACGCTCCCATTCTTATTTATAAGATAATTATATAGACAGCTTTTATCCAATGTAATTTCTGCAATTCCCGCTTTTTTGCTGATGTAGACAATAACTAAGCTTTAATAGTTGTCGTTCTCCACACATACAAAATCTAATATTAAGTATTAATGGAAGGTCCGGTCCCACGCCCACTTATATAATCTGCAATATATATAGATATACAAAAACTAATATATACTTTATATGGGAGGTCCCATGCCCACTTGCCCCATTCTGCCCATATTTTTCTCTGATGATTTGTATTGACTAGAAAGTGATTCAGACAGACTAAATTTAGAAGCTTTTGCTCGAACCGTTTTCAAGATAAATGGAAATTAACTGTTAGTTTGTATAAGAGGCACCACATCGACTTGTCCAATGTCGCCCACTTTTTGCCTGATTGTTTTAATTGACTATGAAGCCACTTAGACCAAATTCAGAAACCTGTGCTTTAACCGTTCTCAAGATATACTAAGATCAATATTTACTTTATATGGGAGATACCACAGCCACTTGTCTAATCCCGCGCATTTTTTGACTGATGATTTGCCTTGACTGTGAATCTATTTGAGTCAAATTTAGAGAATCTTTCTGTTGCCATTTTGAAGACATCGACAAATAAACATACACTTGGCACCGCCCAGTTGAAATTTTTAAAATTTCTATAGCCTATAGTTCCTTCCAGACATACAGAGAGATACTTTACAAATTTCAAAGAAATCGGTTCAGCCGTTTAGCTGTCCATGAGTCACAGACAAACACACGTTCATTTTTATGAATAAGATGTACTCGAAAAGAGCTATCTTGTAATCAATAGCTTCAGTGAAAATTAAAGTTCGGTAGTTTGTGAACGACAGAGCTTAATTATTTATTTTTGTTCATATGATTGACGAAAAATAGTTGGTAGTTCCACCCCGTAAATAATACACAGAGTATTGCTCGAATATGTAAGATTTGCAGAAGCTCGTAGCTTGTTTTTCTTTTCGTTCGTGTTTTTTCGTTTGTGTTTCTTGTTCTCTCATACTGTTACGAAAATTAAAATAAAACACTGCATTGTGGGATTTTGATAAATTTTATGTCACCCTGTCAAATTAGGAGCACTGCCACATCGACCATCTTTACGTTACATTTGAATTAACGGAAATGAAAATAGAAGATGGTCAACATTTCCTAAACCTTCCAAACTGCAGGCAATTAGGTATATAAAGGGGCTGCTTTACCTACACGCCGGTTAATTATCGTTTTGCTGTCGTAAGATAAAAACGTGTTTAAGCGGAAATAAAAGTGTTGTATAAGCTAATATTTAGTTGTTGCAAACTATATAAAATTGTGTAGTAAATAAAAATATAACTGTAACAATAACAAAGTGGTGTTAATTTTATTTTAACGCAAAATTAACGAACTCAAACATTTTAAATAGGTAAAAACATACAATATATTTGACACTCTTTTAAAATATAGGTAATTCTTTCAGGTCAAATCTGCAAAAAATAATCGACTAACAACTGAACTTAAAGAACGGCCTAAAGCGTTTAAATATGTTGAACTAAAAAGAATTAATGATTGACACCAGGAAACATTGGTGGCGTGGTTAGAGCGAAGGTATACAACTCAAGCCGAGGAGTTCGAATCCCAGCAGAGGACATGACAAAAAAATTTAATTGTGGCTTATAGTGTTTAATAAAGGGATTTCAACCTCCCTCCAGACAATTCCATCTAAAGAAGCTCCCCTGACCTCTCAGCTTACCACTGGCGATGATTACAAACATCAGATCAGGATAAAATGACATCTACTGGCAAAAAGTTACACTGCTAAGTAAAGATCACCACCACTTAGCAAGTATCATCACCACTACACACGAATTTATGAAGGCAAGCTGCAATAGATTAATCATCTACTTAGCTTGAAAATCAACTCGATTACTGAAACTGAAACAAAGTAATGGATGCTTTGAGGAAAGCCTATATGCTCCCTAGAGGAGTGACGGAGAAAAAAAACCAGACAAAGTTCTACTCCGGTAGATCGGAATTATATGTAAACAACCTAATTTAGAAGGCAAAACCAGCATTCAGAACCTTGAACTATGATCTATGATCTATTGATCTAAACAGATTAAACATAATGCCAAAACACATATATTCAAATCAAACATAAAATTTTTATTACACTATGAGTGCGAGTGAGTTGCTGTCGGTACCTTTCCTTCAAGAATCTCTAGTCTGGTATAGAGAAGCTGTTGAGCCAGTTTTTAAGCTTCTCTTTATCGTCGAAGAGAACGTCCCTTAGATGATTCGACAAGTATCGGAAAAGATGGTAATACGTAAGTGTAAGGTGGATGCTGAAGGGCCTCCCATTTGAGCTCTTATTGTGCGGCTTTTACGACATTTCTAACATGGGGCCTCTTTCAAGCGGTTTAGTTGTGGGATGTAGAACTTTCGAGCATTTCTCGATAAACCATGCTTCTCAGGCCATCAAACGCAGACCATGATCTTCTTTGGAAAGAGTTCAGGTGTATATTCAAGAGACACAAACTTCTTTCTTTGCTTCATATTAATGTATAAACGCTATTTTTCATCTCACGTGACGATTCCATACAAAAAGCGTGTGTATATGAACATGTGTTGCTCGATGGAGGGTGAGATGTTAGGAAACAATTTGAAGACAATTTTCTTAATCATTTTCGTTAAACTCGTGCGGCTGCCATGTTCGAAATTTTTCGGAAATCCCATAAAGATGATTGAGAATCATTTTCTGATTGCAGTTTAGTTTTTATTTTTTTGCTAATTCATGACTTGCTCAAAAGTTCTTTATGAAAACTATGAACTTATTTCTCAACCCAATTCATCTATATGAGCCATTTGTAGAATACCGGTATTCGGGAACAGGCGTCTCAGAAGAATCTTGCGGATCCAGCCGACATCTAAATGAAAAGTGCAATCAAAAGCCAATGTAGACCAAAATTAAAAGCAGGAAATGGCGATGTAGTAGGTCATACATTAAGGAAATTTTAAGAAAATATTTGTTGGCAATATTCCCTTGAATAAGTTTACTGTGCAGCCGATGAAGAAGGCGGTCATCATAACTTGGACTGAAATCAAATTACTAGCATTAGGAAGATGTAATGGGAAAGCTTTTGTTGTAGCAATATTATTTGATAAAGGCCACAAAATGGAAAAATGAGAGTATTTTTTAATTGATTCGAATTGTGACGAAATTAGGTCTCAAAAATCCAGAAAGAAAAATATTTTAATATTGAGGCGAATAGAAACAAATTTGGTTCGAATAAGTATTTTCCAAACTCTGTCAAATTTAACATTTGGAAACATTATTTATTTGAGGATTAACGGGTGCATTTTTGCTATTTGTTTGTTAGTGAAAATATTTTAATGTAAAAAAAAATTCGTCACATTCATCACAATGCCAGTTGGCAACAGTATTCAATTTAAGGGTTAAAGACTTAATTAAGCATGTAATGGGTGTTTTTTTTTTCTATTTGTTTTTTAGTGTAAATTTTTCCAGTGTAAAAAAGGATTCGTGACATGTTATAATGCCAAAAATGTTTAGTAAAGTTTGACTAACAAGCGAACAACGCGCTCTGAAAGATCATGCGATTTGACCACACTAGACCTTCTTGTTGGGATACATTAAATGCTTATGTACAGCCAGCCGAAATTCCATCCCTGAAAGAATATATTACAGCTATCATTGGCAGGCCATTTTTATTAAATTTTTCCTAAAAATTTAAATTTTCTTAAAAAGTATATGACAGGCATTAATTGATCGCTGCAAGTAAATATTTATATTTCACTTTGCAAATTGTCTGTTTTTTCGGTTCTCAAAACCAAAACTGTCAAAAATCGGCCGTTATATTGCTATCACTGTAACAAATTTGGTCGATTTATAATGGCCTTTAGCTTTTATATAATTTTCATAAATTATATTTCGGTATGGGGTATCATTCTACAGATCTTGGCCAATAAAAACTTTTTTAATTTTCAAATTATTCAAAGATTTGCAAATGCTCATCAAGCATTTCGTGTAAAACACTACGAATACATGAAAATTTTTCTTAATTTTTTAATTAAGACATACTTATAGCTGCTATTGGCTGAAACTTCACAATTGTTTTTTTTTTTATTGTATTATTACAATATATTCAAAGTTAATAATATCTTCTCTTATTTAAGAGGAGACATTCATATACATAAGTATTCATGAATTTTACCTAAAAGATATCGACTCTAAAATCCAATTATTTCACTAACTTTTGAAAATGTACAATGTTTTCAAAAGAAATATTTCGAGATCTGTTCATACCTATAAAATATTACATCATGCGTTAAATTCTTATTGACAATGACTAGAAACGGCAATAACAGCAATGATAACGCTGATGATGATGATGGGCTATTATGATGGCAACGTGATTTACTTGACAAGTTTAACAATCAAATCTGTAGGAATAAATCGTGGCTCAACTTTTGCAATAACAATAATAGCAACAACAAAACTAAAAAGAATAGATGACTATTTCATGCTCAAATTAAATATTTTATTTTTTTATTTTTCTTCATATTCTTTCTACTCTTTAGCTATTGTTATTGCTATTGTTGTTACAGTCAATGATTTGTTTTTTTTTTCTGTTTTGCATTCTAAAGTTACTATTTGCCACTGCCTCTGTTAAGTTAGAGGAAAAAAAATTTTTTTACAAGAATTTGACAAAAATAACAATGAATGTAATATAACAATCGTCTCTCTACTCGATTTGTAACAAATTGAAATGGCATCAAACAAATAAAACAAAAACAAACAAACAAAAGAGAAAACGTTATCAATGTAGCGAATAGACTTGTATTAGCGATTTTGCATTTAAATAAAAACGTACTAAAGCAAGCAAAAACGACAAAAAAAACAAAATACGCACTATGTGAAAAATTGTTGTACAATAGAACTGTTCTACAAGGTTAGTACAATAAGAATAAATTTGTTTTTTTTACAAAATATATTACAAAATCAGTTACGCTTCCGTAACCTCAAAAACTAAAAAAAAAATCTGTTTATTTTGACTAAATTTAGCCTTTTATTTCGAGAGCTTCTCCAATTTGTAACTCACGAATTATAGCTTGAAAGCATCATCAGGCAAAACATTCCTCTGAGCAAATTTTCTCTTTTCCTGTCACACATACATACTCACACGGACAGGCAAAAACAAAGGAGAAAGAGAGAAAGAGAGAAAGAGAGAAAGAAAAAGAAAATTAGAAAAATACAAATTTTTTTGCGTTGTTTTGTTACTGTTGCTTTTTTATAATTCTTTTTTGTTTATTTTTTTTTTTTTTTGTTACTGATTTTATCGTTGTTTCCTTTTTTCTTTAAAATTGTTTTGTTAAAGTACGTAAATTTAAAGAGTGAAAGTACAGTGCACACAGCCAATTGTATAAGAAAAAAATTAATTTTCTCTTGCAGTGTATTCTAAGAGACTAACTCTCAAATTATTACCACAATTGTAAAGTGCACTGGTAATAATTTGCCTGACACTGGGATATGAATAGAATTCATTTCATTGATAATTCATATTAAAACTTAGCCCCTTAAAGGCTTCAGTTGTTTGGAGTTTTTATTACAATCTGACAGATAAATTTGGTGAAGAATAAGCTCCTCCAAGCTTAACGAAAACAACAAATAATCGCCATCAAATTGCTCTTTAACATCTAACTCAACAACGAGAAACGCGCGGTCTCAAACAGAAGATGAGAATTAGTGTTTATACTTAAATATAAAGCAAAACCAGAGTAGGTGGCTCCAAGAGATACCTTGAAGACGTTAGTCAAGACTAACTTACATCCAAAGAAAACTATGATCCGCATTTAGTGGAACTAGGAGATCATGGTGCACTGAGAAAAGCTCTAAAAAAATTTTACGGCCAACAAGGAACTTACACAGCCCAGCTACAACTCGTGAAGGAGGCTATTCTATGAAAATGTAAATTACAAAACGGAGTTCGTGTTCATTAGCAGGAAGAGGAAAAAGGAAACTCTGAGTGTCAGGGTGGGAAATACCAAAATTATATTGTCAGAAGCAGTAAAAAGACGACCGCTTGAGTTTCGAGAAACATGCAAAATAAGAAATCAGGCGATGTGTTTATCAAATTCATTGGCACGTATGATACCAAACGTCAGAGTATCGCATCAAAGTTGCAGACTCTTAATATCCCAGGTGACCAATTTCATGTTTCTTTACGGTACACACGTGTGGGAGAAGGCAACGAGTAGCAGCACATCTAAGAAGAAATAATGGCAATTATTAGAAGAAGTTTCCTAAGAGTGTGTAGCGCTTTCCGATCGCTATCTGGGGAGGCAGCATGTGTGATAGCGGGAATGATATCAGTCGATATAATAGCTCCCTAGTACTCTAAGGTATAATATCAGATAGGTCATAACTTAACGTTTCCAAGAAATATTGTTTAAAAGATGAAGGGAATAAATTCATAGTAAGCTGGCAACATAGGTGGGAAAAATCACCAAAGGAAAGATGGTTAAGGTTAATTCCACAAATAGATAGATAATAATAAACTATAATCTTATCCAGTTTCTAACAGGCGATGGAGGCTATAGAAAATATTTATACCGGTCTGCCCAGACGAGCGCGAAAGCGAGAAAAACGTTGTATTCCATTGCCAACGTTTTGTCAGTTACTACTGCCATGGAAGTGTACACGCGATGATGTCATCGATATTGTGCTTAAATCTGAGGAAAACTGTTATACAGTGAAAAATTTATCCGAAGACTGAAGCAAATACTACGTAAAGTCGAAGCGTAACAAAAATGTGCCCAGAGTAACAGTTCAAATAGTGAACAGAAGAACGATGTATAGCCATAAAAGGCTCACCGAAAGTAATAAAGTAATACCGAAAGGCAATTCTGTGGGCTCGGATGCATTTTCAGTACGTAAAAATCGTACATGTTCTACAGTACGGACTGTAAGTATCTTATGAAGATTTCACACCTTCTGCATGAGAAAAAAAATTTAAAAGGCTTCATCGAGACCACATCATGCTATTTTACAACAATGCCCACATGTTGCAAAAGTTGTAAAACCCAGTCTCCAAGAGCTCAATGGGAGGTCCTATAGCTTTCTCAGTATTCCCCGGACCTTGCATTGATTGATAAGATTGGGGTTACATTCGACAATGAAGAGAACCTTTAGAACTGGCTCAACAGCTCCTTCGATGAGAGGGCGTCGTAAACAGCAACGGTGGATAAAAAATTAATTTATTGTTGTTTATGTGGACTCTATGAACTTACTCTCCAACCTAATATATTTACCTTATCAATGTTATCGAATTTATATGAGATAGGTCCAAATTTAGAACTAGTCCACATATAACCTTTTGCTATCAGCTGTCTTGTATTCGCTGGCGTTGCTTATGCTCATAGCACGTTGTGGTTTGTATGCGTGCTCTGTATTTGTGGGCTGGAAATTTACTTTGGTGGCTGTTGCTGCTTTACGAAAAGGTGACCAGTGAGTCCTTCGAGAGAAGAGTACAAAGGTATTGTTTATTGCTGTCGACCAAACTATTTGAGTTTAATCTAAAAGCAGTGTCTTTGTTAATATCCGTATCTGTAAGGAAAGTCAGGCTGCGATTAGGACTTTCCCCGATGTCTTCTTGCCATTGTTATTGGTATGTGAATGCTGAGCATCTCTAAACGAGATCACGAGACACTCAGACCTGGAGATCATCTGGAAAAAGGGTCACTCTGATACACGGGGAAACTGTGGAGCATTTCCTGGATGAGTGTTCAAATCTTTTTGAGCATCGACATGTAGGTTCATCTGAATACTACATGCACCTTTCCCTAGGCGTCACATTGGAATCAGTACATGGATCCAAGTAAGCTGGACACGTATATATTAATCGGAACTAGCTAACTAATATCACATCTGGTGGTGCTGGTTGATGCCATTGCATTCTCCCGTGCTTTTTTCACCATTGAGAGTGCCTACATGATTTTTTTGTCTCCGTCACTCCTCTAGGAAGCATATAGACTTTCCACAAAGCATTCATTACTTATTTTCAGTTTCAGTAATCAAATTGATTTTCAAGCTAAGTATATAAATAATCTACTGTAAGCTTACCCCCATATGATTGTGTGTAGTGGTGAATATCTTTGCTAAATGGTGGTAGTGAATATCCCATCTTAGCATTGTACTACCCACAAAAAGTTTAGCATGTTGATTTTAGTCACGATCAGACCATATTTAGCACCACCTTCTATATCTTAATAGCTCTTAGTAAAGTCTAAGATAGAAGATCATTTTTTCATCAACGAATACTTAAACAGAATGAATTTACGACATTGAGAAATATTGAGAAACATTTTAAAGCTGTTTGGTAATTAAAAAAATTATATTTAGATGATTTTATTCTATCGTAAACTATTTTTCTATTTCTCTTTAAGCCATTTCTAAACCATAGTGCACAACAATCTACTACTCGCTACCAAATCACTCATTCATGCATTCAACGTGTGCAATTCAAATAAAATTTAACAAAATGCCGCTGCATCCGTCGTCCCCAGTCCATCCAGCAGTCATCAACCGTTGTCATATTGATTTGAAGGGATAGTCATCGTCATCGTCGTTTGACGCATTCAGTTGTCTCAATATTTGAGATACACAAATAGAAATCGTCATCATCAACATCATTGTTCTATTGTTATTGCCATTTGGTTCTTCTCATCTGCATCATAGTTGGCATTGTTGTTATCGTTCGTTTTACTCTTTTTGTTTCATTTGAATGTTTTTTTTCACGTTTTTAGATTATTTTTAAGTTCGATATCTATCAGTTTTAGTTTTTATTACAAAAGATTAGTGAACGTCGTTGTTTTCCTTTTACTTTTTTTCTATTTTTGTTTTTATTTTTAGACGCCATTTTTTTGAACAGAATTTTTCGGTATTTTGATAACGTTCGTAATATGTTTATTTATCTTGTGTGCAACGCTATTTAAGTTTTTTTTTCCGATATGTTCTTGCTCTAAACTCTATAGAAGACGTCAAAATGGCTTTATAGAATTGCAATTGAAAATGTATTTATTCGATCAGAAACAGAGTATTTTATGCGCATGATCTGATCTTGTACCATACTTTTTAGCAATAGGGAAAGAGGAAGTATACTGTTACATTTTAACCTTTTTAAAACCTTTTTGTTCGTTTAAATTACGGTAAAATAAAATAAACGCCGCTTTATTTATTGATTTACAGTTTTTTTATTTACTTCACTATAACTGTTATACTGTTTGTCTTAATACACTTAATATTCATTTACACAACACTTTTTTCCGCTTTAACACAACTTTGTTTATTGACAGCCAAACGATAACTAAACTGACGTGTAGGTAAAGCAGGCCTTTATATACCTAATTGACCAAAGTTTGGAAGGTTCAAGAAATATCGACCATCTTCTATTTTCATATCCGTTAATTCAAATATAATGCAAAGATGGTCGTTGTGGCAATGCTGTCAAATTCCACAATGCAGTGTTGTATTTTTATTTTAGTAACAATAAGTATATTATGGAGGAGAACTAATATACTGTTATGTTTTAACCTTTTTAAAACGATTGAGTTCTTTAAAATTGTGTTAAATAAAATAAATAACAGTCTGTTGTTGTTGTTGTTGTACCTATTTATTTAACTTCCACTTATACTTCCACTTATTCTAACTATAGAGCTAATTTATCTTACTCCTAATACTCGCTTAATACACAAGTACTTTTATTTACGCATAAACGGGACTACTTTATGACCGCAAAGCTTTAACTGAACTGAAGTAATCTATAAGGCGCCTTCTTTTATATACAACTTAAATAACTTCCGTTAATTTGAAATGTAACACCCAAAGATGGTCGAATTGGCAATGCTGCCAAATACACAATTAAGTACGGCATATCTAGGGTGAGACATTAACAACCTTGACACAAACCAATAGACCAAAATCTCACAATACTATATTAAAAGCACTCTTTGTTAGGCATTGTTTATTTTCGTAACAATACATATGGTTAAAAAAAGCTATAAAAATTAACTTATGTTCTATTTATTATTTTTCCTTTTTTATTACCGCAGACACTAAGCCGATCAATTCACCATTAAGATTCTCTCTTAAATTTTTATCATAATTTTGCAAAACCTTTTAAGGCATTTACCTGAATTGACTATTAAGTTATTATAACTTAAACTGGCTCTGGCAACTAAAATAAACCATAAACAAGTGCAACAAACTGTTGCAAAAATGTAAAAAAAAAAATTATTAACACTTTGACACAGTTTGGAACATTGAAAGCAAGTATCAGTGGTGCGAATATGTTTGTCTAGGAGCAGGCTTTTTATTTTTATGGTCATACAAGTATAATAAATTATTAAATGAAATTAAAAAATATATAAAAAAATATTAGACAGAACACATTTTCATGTAATTTGTAAATATTAATTAACTTAAAATTATGTGCACCGCATTTTCTTTTTAGTGTTATTGCAACTTATTGTACCAGTGTTATTGTGAAAATTTTAGTTGAAAGTCGTAAACATACTTTAATAGTCGTAATAATTATTTGAAAATTATGTTCAATAATATTTGGATAATGTAAGACATAATAATTGCAATTCATAAAAATATTTTTTATACGAATTAAAGAATTTTTTTTTTTTATATTAACATTTAGAGGCGGAGGTGGCGTGGTGTAGTGGTTAGAGCGCACGCATAACAACGCAAACGACCCAGGTTCTAGCCCCAGCTGAGGACATGAAGATAAAATTTATTTGTGGTTTCGAATGTTTAATAATAAAAAAAGGCTTCAACTTCCCTCCAGACATCTCCAACCAATATTAAAAAAGAAAAAAAGCCACCTTGACCCTTCCCGCGCGTACACCTGGTGATGATGACAAACATCAGACGAATGATCAGGAAAATCACAGCACCTACTGGGAAAAAATTGCAATGCTAAAGTAAAGATCACCACTAATTAGCAAGGATCATCACAACCACAAAAAAATCATATGGAGGAAGCTACAGCGGATTAATCATCTACTTAACTTAAAATATGAAATTGATTAAAGAAGCTGAAACAAAACAATAGATGCTTTGTGGAAAGCCAATATGCTCCCTAGAGGAGTGACGGAGGAAAAAAATACATTTAGAGACAGTAATCACCAGGGAAAGCAGAAATATGTTCTCAAAAAGTGCTTATGCGCATAAAATATGCACTAAAAATTCAAAAACGTGACCTGAAGGTTTGAAAAATATGCTCTAAAAAAGCAAAAATATCTTCTCTGTTAATAAAACAAAGTTTTATTCTGCAATTCAATATCATTTGTAATCACACCAACGTCAAAAAAGTTTTGAAAGTACGGAAAAGTAGTTTTCGAAACGCTATTGCAGTTAACTGCATTAATTCGCCATGTTAAAAACTGTAGATCATTTAAAAGGCTAAGTTATTAGCTTTAAGTGCATGATGGTTCGAAAAATCATTTTTTTTTTTTACTTGTAACTCGATTTTTGAAGGAAAAATAGCATTACTTATCTGTTATTGTTATTATTATTTTTTTTTTGTCGCACCGTGTAATCTTTAAAAATTCTCATACATTTTACTCATACATTTTTTAAATCATAAATTTTAATTATACGAATAAAATATATTTGTACAAAAAAAAAAAAAAAAAACAAAAGACATTAAAAGCAACAAATAACAACAAATAAAATATACAATATTTTGTACAAAGGTAACATAAAGTATTTCAATAGCTGTTGTAGTCGTACATGTTGAATTTAAACGAAAAAAAATCAGTTTAAAGAGTAAATTTGTTGTTACAATCAACAACAGAATAACACTACGACAACTACCAGTTTGTCACTTTTCTACCCAATATAGTCAAAAACATGACACCATAAAAAAACAACATAAAATTGTACAACAAACACGAACTATTTTACAAAACAACAACGGCAAAAATTAAGAATTAAAATAAAACAGCGCGTAACCACAAACATTTTAAACAAAAACTAAAAAGCAGATCACAATGTAACGATCACGTCATCAATTAAAATTTTAGTATTTTACAGTTTGTGAGGGGGAACATGAATAGTCTTTGTACGAGACTGTCGTCGGTCAACGGCAAATTTAAATGACATTTGAAATTAAAATTAATTGTAAGAATTATTACAAAGTATAAACATACGTACATATATGTACATTTTTGGGTTAAGTAATGAAGAAACTTTAAAAAAATTAATTCAAAAATTGCTTTTTTTCAAGTAGACCCTATTAATTAAAATTATTGCCCACAAAGTGTTTATTTTTAAAACTTTTGCTAAAAGAGATACAATTTCGAAAAGAAATTTGTTTGAAACAAGATAAAACCCGGCGTGCTTTGCGACCCCCATTTTAATTATTAAATTTTTTTTCCCTTTCGTACCCTTTCGGTCCAAATTCAAACATTTGTGATACCCTATAGTTCCTTCCAGAAAGTTGTAGGAGCCGCGTTTTAGCTCTATACTTTCTTCTTTATATAGTATTTTATTGCAATCAGTGTAATAGTATTCGAAAATTAATATTTTCTTTATATGGGCTTTCCTCTCTCCCTGATTATATCTGCCCTACCTTTATTCCAGTAAATTAGTTTCATAGAACAGCGATTGGAACAAAATTTGAAGAATTTTAGATATACGATAATTAAAATTTCCTTTGTATGGGCTATACCTCTCCCCCTGATTATAAGCCCCATTACATTCTTTCTAATAAATCAGTTTCATCCGAAATTAATTAGACCAAAGTTTTATGACTCTGGCTGATATAGTTCTTTATATATGCGATTACTAATATTTGGTTAGCATGGGTGGTACCTCTCCACCTGACCCAATCGAAAAAATTTAGCCTATGTCTCCTTCCAGGCATACAGGATGATACTATTATACTATAGACTTCATATACACATATATACATACATACATACAAACAAACACACATTAATTTATAAATATAAAGATTTCGAATACGAAGTTAATATGAACAACCCGGTAGCATAAATGAGCATAATTATCACTATCGATGAATCATCGTCAAAATATTAGTATCAAGTCGAAATTTGTCTGAATTTATTGTAATTAAACTATTTCACTGATGAACTCTTGTAAGAATGACAAATGATAATTTCACTGTAATGTTGCTATAAAAAAGGTGAAATTTAGCGACGTTGTCTACTAAGAGTCAACTACTTGCTGAAGTTTAACGACTTTGTCTGTTATAAGTCGACTACATCATGAGCGATGCGGGATATTGTCGGCTACACCTTACTGTTAGCGAATAAAGTACTAACAATAAACGATTCACGATGATATTGTCTGTTAGGATTCACTAATAAACGAACACCTGCAAGACAAAATCAACGCCAAAGAAAATTCATCGCCAGTCATCGATGAGTTACCATTTTCAGCGTTTTTCATGATAATTCATTATGACGTTCGTCTAAGGGAAGTTATGAATGACAAAACGTGAATTAAAAAACCATTAATTATATCATAGAAATTCTTCATAACTACTCTGTGGACTGCGCATCATTAATTTTAATGAATAAACCTGCTACTGAGCTCATTTTACCAGCAGGAATTACATCAAATGTTCCGAGATCGTCACGTAACTCTATACATTTCATCACATTTTGCATGAATACTTGAACATAGAAAAGCTTTTGAAACGATGGTTGCTTAAACTTAATCGTAAAAGCAAACAGAGTATTTCTTTACATGAACATGCGTTAAATAAGTCTAAAGTAGATCTGGTGGAGGGCCACCGGTAAGAAGTACATCATAATACATCACGAGAAGACTTAAGCAAGTACAGAGAACGGCATGTGTAGGGACAAGCTTTGGATGTGTTACTTCACTTGCGGCCTAATGGCTTACGTATTCTTCTTACATCCTGCTGAAATGTTGTACGCAGAGGCATTTAGAAATCTTTATATCCAATGCGTGAAATTAGGAATGGATTATAGTAAATTTACTTGCGAAGTGCTAAAATTAAAAAAAAAACTCGGCAATAACAAAATCGAAACCATAATGGCTAAATTGAGGGAAAGTATTGCCAGAGCTAGGGCAGTTTATACTGGGCACTAGAATTTTATAAACGAATTTATTTATTTTGATTTAATAAATATTAATGAAAGTAATTGATTTATAATGGTTTAATAATACATGTGAGGCTAATTTTTTGTTTGTTTTAAAGTTTTGAAAAATAATTACATAATTTTTGAAAAATAAATTTTCTTTTCTGGCCTGGCTTAAATCAAATGTGTACATTTGGTTAGCTTTAGCGGTTTTTGAACTAAAGCCAATGTAATACACACCAGCTGACAACGAGTTTTGAGTTACCTAAACGGCACTAAGTACTAATTGTAGCAACAAGTTGTAGGGCCACCTGAACCAACTAACCAGGGTCGAAATCGACTTACTCGTGATGACATAAGTTTTCGTATCTAATAATGTTAATTTAAATTACAAAATGTTTAAATTATGGTCCAGATTGTTCGATTGCGATTGCGTTGCGATGATTTAAGCCAGGCCAGAAAAGAAAATTTATTTTTCAAAAATTATGTAATTATTTTTCAAAACTTTAAAACAAACAAAAAATTAGCCTCACATGTATTATTAAACCATTATAAATCAATTACTTTCATTAATATTTATTAAATCAAAATAAATAAATTCGTTTATAAAATTTGTTGTTTAATTCTTATCTTGTTGCATTTCAAATATGAATTATTTATGATATTAAACCAAAATGCATTTAAAATTTTTCAACAAATTGTTGAAAAATCACTGAAAACTGTGTTTTATTATGCGAGCCTTTAGAAGAAAAATACATTTAATTTAATTTAATACAGAGTGTTTGACTGTTTATCTGTTTATTTTTATTTATTTTTTTATATTTACTGACATTGAATTGCGTGCACAATTTTCTTGGCATGTCACACAAATCACCTCTCGAAAAATAAAAAATTAAATATATTAAGCAAAACTAGACAGAATCAACTTAATTGAAATGCACGTCAAAGTCTGAAAAACAATCTTAAAGACAGAAACAATCTTAAGAAAAAACAGTTTAATATGCTCCTGCTGAGCCATTGTCAAAAGATATTAGAGATGCAAACTTGGGTGAATAACATATAGAAAAAAAATTTTTAGTTTTTTAAAATATATTTTTTAATATCCAAAAAACATCTTTAAACAAAATCCAACACCGCATACATAACTTTTTCCTGAGTACTTTTTTACGTGCTTTAAAAAAACTGTTTTTATAATAAATTTTACATTAAAACTTATTCTTTCGTTCTTAACCGCGCCAAAAAACTATCGTTCTGCTCTAATTAGCACTTTACAAGCATCGTCTATATTTTAGTCTTTAATTTAAACTGATTTTCTATATATTTAACATTTTTGTTGTTGTTTGTGTAAAAATTAAAAAATAAAATAAGTGTAAAAAATAAATAAATTTTTAACAATTTTCCAGTATCACACACTTTTTTATTGTTATTTTATCCTAAATTGTTCTTGTTGTTATTATTATTGTATCATTTTTGTAATTGTTGTAGCTGCTGCTTAAATTAAGTAGAGAGATCGTTTTAATAGCAAAATAAATACGGTGTGAAAAAATTTAACACCTTAAACAAACATGACTAACGTACATACATACATACATACATATATACAAACACAAACACACACACATAGATTATTGAACAAACACAATTACATGTGTAAACGTAAACATAGAAAAATAAGTATTAACGCAGATAGATAATCCAATAAACATTTTTATACAAAATTTATATGTTGGGTTCTTAAAGCGGGAAGACGATAGCCACAACCTGAATTGCCCGAAAAATTTACATCTTCATTGAATAGGTTTTATCGAAAAATTGGGTGCCTGAGAAGCTTAACAAATCCAATAATGTAAAACGTTTTCAAATTGGCCAAAATCTCGCCCAACATCGAGCAACAAGCAGTTATAAACACTCTTTTTTGCACCGAATTTTCGTATAATAAGAGAAATGGTGCTCATACACAACTATGAAGCAAATAAAAGAGTGATTGGTGCGAGAGATATCCTAAAGCCGATAGTCAAGCTTGACTTTGACATGGTGCAGTAGGAAATGCTCGAAAGGAATACCACAGTTAAAAAGGAGCTTTACATATACCAATCACACTACGTGAAAGAGGCTATTTGAGTGAAACGATCTCAGGTACGAGTTCAAATCATATTATGAAACTTCACGACCTAATGCCTCATGCGGCACTAGGCGCCAAAGTAGTACCCTAAGAGCTCGAAAGGCAGGTTCTTCAGCACTCGCCGTATTTTCTGTACCTTATTCTGAGGTATTGCTATCTTTTTAGCATCCTGTTGAAACATATGAGAAGCGTTACCTTGGACAGTAAGGGCGATCTTAAAAACAGGCAATTGTTTTGAAAATTGTTCGAGAGCGTTCAAAACTTATTTCCCAACTCATTATTTCCAATTGCGTTCTCCCATTGTGTGCAATGGGCACCCTTAGTATTGTTTTGTCTACGCCATTCAGGTGGCACATCTTTAGAAAGCCAATATGTTGAGGTCTTCGCGCGCACAATTAACTTTCGCAATTAGTGAATTAGTGAACCTACACATATATGTATCGTGTGTAGATAGGCACCAATATAACACCTTCGACTTTCACCACACTTCACACCCTTAAAAGTTTGCAGTTGAGATTTTTGCACCTTTCAACAATTCGTATCACTGCATCATTTCAGCCTATCCCTCACTCATCATGACGTTTCGTCTACAGCTACGAAACGCTCAGTTTTAAATTACGGAAAAGCACATTGGGCCGAGCTCAGTGATTTCTATAGGCATTTAGTTGCAAACCTCGTTTCCTTGACTTTTACGTCGATGCCATGGCTGAAACGGTTGTCAATGTAATAAGAATAAAGATAGATATGTTTATTCCATCCAAACACATTTCAATTAAATCAAGAAATAAATTTTGTACTGGCTCAAATCGTGCCGGTATTTTTTATCTTGCTGGAAGGCTGTTAATGTAACGATAATCTCTAAAAAGAGCGAGGTTACCATCTCTGAAAACTGTCGCCCAATAGCAGTTTTTCCGTCACTCTTCAATATTTTGAGAGTATGGTTAATCATCACCTTGTAAAGCATTTGGATTCCAATGATTTGTTTAGCGATTGTCAGTAAGGCTTCCTTAAAGGCCGTTCTACTGGTGACCTGCTCGCGGTGCTTTCCGAGCGATGGAACAAATCCATTCGTAGTTACGGTGAGTTGTTGTTCTGGATATTTGGAAAGCGTATGATGGAGCCTGGCATTAGAAACTCGTATCAAAACGTATTTCTATTGGAGTCAGTAGTCACTTCATTCGGTTTATATCGAGCTTCGTTTCTCCCACTCTATGTTTAGTGTTTCTTAACGACTTTCTTCTTCTCAGTTCCATTCCTATCTAGATGATAGATAGATGACAGCAACATTTGTCATTCATACTCTTTCGATCGTAAGCCAAACCTCTGGGAGATTTTGGCGAAAAGGCGGAATATGAATGACACGCCCACAAGTGACTTATCGATTAGATTCGAATGGGGTCGTACGAAATGTCGATTTTAATGCATGCAAAACCAAATGTGGTGGTGTCGAGTCATGTGTTTCAATGGATAATATAAACATTATGGAGGATATTATGCGCATAATGATTCATTGTGATGTCCGTTGAAACGATCATATATTTCGAGTGTCAAAATAAGCATTCAAGTGTCTCGGTTTCTTAAAACGATGTAAGAAATATTTCATCTCATCTGATCTAAATGGAATACCTAAAATGGAACGATCTAAATGGAGAATATTAGTCTTATGTATGGGTCGATGCTTCAAAATCTATTTTGAAGTTACGATTGATTCGATCAATCGCATCGTCGCAATATGGCATGTGTTTCATTGTTCTAACGGTACTATAACGGAATATGTTCTGACGAAATAAATGAATTAATTCCTAATAAGCACATACCCGTCTTTCTCGTAGATTTGATTGTCTAGCGAATTGCACAAGACATTATAGGGCGAACTGGTACTTTACTCGTACTGTTCACTTGTGAAACAATCTTCTCGCGAAACACTTCCCTGTCACTTAGGCGCAGAACAATCCACTGCATTAGTAGGGGTCATCCCGCTAGTGCTCGCCTCAAGTGAAAAAAATATATGGTCTATTTTGCTATACTTAATGGAAACATTGACACTGAAAGTAGCCTATATAAACAAGCAAGAAAGATTAGAAATGTGAACCAGCACAGATAATGTTTCCAATATTGAGGTCTTAAAAAGATTGAATACAGAGCGCCAATTGTTACAAGCTATAAAATTTTGAAAAACCACATATTTTGGCCACATAATAAAAGGTCAAAAATATGATCATCTTCTTCTTATTTTACAAGGCTATGAAATATACGTTAGCGGACCGGCATGAGATCAAATCAGAATCAACAGATTAGAGTATAATAGATAGCAGTTCTTTTCAAATGATCCGGAAGGCTTTATAATGTGATTCGCTTATATTTTATACAAGATATTGAGCCAGAAAGACAGATTTTCAATCTAGTAAATTGCTTGTTAGTCCAAGAAGGACGTTGAAGATAATTTCTGACTTTAATAGTATGTATGAAAATTTAATTCAAAATACCTGGAAACGTGATACTAAAGTTGTTTACTTGGTTACACCATTGAGAAATAAAACTGAATAAAATAAATGGTAAGGTTTGTTGTTATTTTTTTATAGCAGCAAATAACAACAATTACAACAACAGCTAAAACGTCACTTAAGCCAGAATAATAAAAATCAACAAAATAAAAAAATGTTTATTTTAGACCATCGACTACAACAACTACAACGCACAATGACATCAATAAATAAAATAAAAAATTAACGAACCAACGATATCATCTTTTTTGTTTTTTGCCAAATCTTGTCCATCTCAACTAAAACGGAGCAGAGAGACGACGGCTCGGGACACAAAAACATACTTCATGTCATTAACAGAACTGTACATATGTACACACTACTACACTCCATCATCGTGTTAAATACTGGCCATCATCTACAGAATCAACTGATGGGAAAAATTCACATGAAATACCTTTTTGACAAACTTTTTTTTCATGCCACTTGTGTGTTGTGTATTTTGGGTCCAAATTGAAAAGAAAAACAAAATGAAAACAAACTTTGATTGGTTGACCATAAAAATATTTTGAAAAATTAAACAACGATAACGTTAGAGTTTAGAGCACGAAAAAAAACACCACTTTACTCTAAAAAAAGTGTCATTGATTAATTTGGAAAAACTGCCTTTATAAACGTTACAAAAAATATTATTGAAAAAAAATTAAAAGATATTGATCAAATTAATGAATGACGACGAATGATGCTTGGCATGGTTACAGCTCTTTGGCTAATATGGTAAATAACCATTTACACACTAAATTAACAAGATTTGATTTTGATCTAACAATGTATTAAATTTTTTTTTAAATTTTTTAGTGTACGAACAATAAAGTGTGAGAATTTTTGTTATTAAAATAGTTTTTCTTATTTTTTTTTTCTTAATTTTTTTACGTTTTTTGTAGTACGACTCTATGGTCAACTAGTTTACTCACCTGTTTTAGTGTTAGGCGGGCTGTATATCTTAAATCGCTACCCTCACGTTTGAACATGGCATGCGGTTTATCTCGTATTATGAACACAATATCGGCTGGTATTTTACCCGGTGCTTGATCACCCTCCTTTTGGAAGGTGACTTTTGTACCAGATTTCCAGCCCGGCTTTATCGATATGCTTACAGTTTTATCTTCTTTCTTTGAGGTACCATCTGGCTGTTGGACACGCCTTGATATTTTCATTTTCTTAACACAGCCATGATAGATTTCCTCTAATGTTACATAGAGATCATGCTCAACGGGGGGATCTTGTTGTTGTTCCTTTTTGAATGGTGTATGTACATTAAATGAATGTGATCTAAATGAAGGCCTTTTTCAGATTATTAAAAAGCAACCCAATTTATAGACACACACTCACACACACACTTTAACTTTAATAACTTACCTGAAGGCGCCGCCAAGACCATGTCGGGAACCCAAGCCGCCAAACGGTGATGAAAAAAAGTCATGTTCCGTATCCAAATCGAAAACATTCTTATCGAATAGATTATCGCCCATATCGAAGAATGAAGCGAACGGATTACTAGAGCCAAAGAATTGTGCAAATGTAGCTCGTGGATCACCATGGAACTGATATGTAAATGTAGTGTTAGAACCGGTGCCATTGCTTCTGCCTGTTAATAGAAAAATTAATTTAATTTTTTTTCTACAAATTCTTTTTCAAACAACTCACCTCCATTTTTCAAACCATCTTCACCATATTTATCATATACTTCACGTTTACTCTTATCCGATAAAACTTCATAAGCCTCAGCGACCTCTTTGAATTTCTCTTCAGCATTAGCTGCTTTATTTTTATCGGGATGATAACGTAACGCTAGTTTTCTATAGGCCTTTTTTATTTCATCATCGGTGGCAGTCTTGGGTATGCCTAATATCTTATAATAATCCTTAGCCATTATATATGTGTTTGTGTTTGTATCTGTGTAGTTGGGGGTGGGGGAGGGGTTGGGTTTTTTAATTTATAAAATGATAATTTAATGTTCAAACGCAGATACAGAGAGAGAGAGCAAAATCTATTATATGATATGGGATAGCCTTATACGGATGTATGTATATAATCTTTACAGGTGGTTCCAAGTAATACTTAAAACTGGAAGAAAAAAAGGATAACATTCAATTATTTGCCTTTTTTCTATTAAAAACTTACCAATAATTCCTTAATTAGATTTGAAATTGAACCTCTTTTCTGTACAATATCAATATTTATTTATAAAAAATGTCTGAAATATATTCTTCTTAAACAGTTGATTCCTTAATTTTATCTCGTCTATTCAATGGTGTATTGTACAGCAATAAAAGCATCTTTTTATGACCAACATCTGACAACCAGGCAAAATTTGTGAATATCTTTTCTCTAAATCAATGTATGTATGTAATTTTGCAGTGGCTTTAACTGAAAGTAACACAAAAAAAACAAAAATTTTTTACAAATTTGCTTAATTTTCAATAATCAAAAATCAAATCAAAAAATTTATTCTATTCATCTATATGTATGTAAAATAATTTGACATTCGATTTTAGAGTATCCAAACAATACAAAAATTAAAGGAGGAATTTTTTTCAAAGTACTTTTTATGAAATGCTTAGAAATTATCAAAAAATACTATATAACTTAGACTTTTTTTAATTTATAAAGAATAATTAGTATTCAGCTTAAAAATACTGTTTATTTACAATATTTTTTATATTTTCTCTTATTAGAATGCACACAATCATTAAAAGTCATATCTCACATACATACGAGTACATTTCACTTTGATAAATTATTTATTATAATATCATAACACAAATATAAATCTTTTAAGAATTTCATTTCATCAATTAGTCTGAAAAAAATCTTTTTTATATAATATCCTCAACATCAATTAACGTCATAGTTTTCCTTAATGATGCATTAAAGATGCTTTTATTTTGCAAAGTCACATAAAAGTACTTTTTACTGTAATATTCACACCTCCCTCCTCCGTGCTTAGGTAATTGATTGATTGATATATTAAGATTGTGTTAATGTTTGTAACACCTACTTAGAACTATATCGATAAATTACACGGTGCGACAAAGAACCCCAGCAAATGATACTGTTTTTCTGATAGCCGCTGCCGAGTAGAACAAGGACCTGTTTTCGAAATTTTCGAAACACCTCCAAGATCTCGAGTTATGTATAAAAAATTGGTTTTTCGGGCCTTCATGCACTTATAAGCTAATAGCTTAGCTGAATATCATCCGATTTTAAGTTTATTTTCATATTTGAAAAAAGGAGAAACATACCATGATATATATGTCATTTAGGTAGCCTTGATGAATTTCAGTGTATTTCTCAAGCAAACACATTTTTCATCCAATTTTTTCCACATTTTTCAAGTTTAGATGAGTTTTTGCGCATAATTTTTTGTAGGATCCGTACTATTGATGAATTAATTAATTAAATGAGACTTATAGTGTAGAAATCCGTTAGAAATTGTCGGAGTTATTAAATGTTATAGCAGCATTGCCGTTTTGTTTCGAACGGACTTAAATTGTTAGTTGGTAGTTTAGTTGGTTCATTGCAATTTTTCTCATTTTAAGAAAAAGAATGCAACTTTGATTTGAATAAACAATAATTCTCACGAATGTTAACAATGTTTAAAAATATTTTCTAAATACATAAGCTTTATTTAAAACATCACTGTTCTTTTGAGCACAAACTTTTCACCTCGCAACGCGAAGACATTTTAAACATGTGAAGTGGTTCATAGTTGATTCAATAAAAAACTAAAATCAAACTCTAGCAGCCGATGTACATCACCATACCTCTATCCATGGTACCCAGTTTTATAACTGAGCTCCTTGGTTTTTCGTCAAACTTTTTGTTTTTCGTCACACTCAAATATAATAAATTTACTTTTATCGCTTAACACACCTTTACTTCAAATTCCTCAACATAATAACAACATACGTACCAGGTGTACAGGTATGAAGTGAGCGTCAAGATACAAATGTCCCCATAGGGAACACTTATTGTGAACGACCCTTGTTTCATTTTTTATTTTTTTGTGTAGGCAATGACATCTGTCGAACATATTAAGTATACTACACATCAAATCAGTGAACAACCAACATCATATTTTTTCATCGTGTCAAAGATGGCGAGTTTTGTACCAGAAAATTATGATTTACGGAAAGCATTCATTTTTTGTTTTCATTTGAAGAAAAGAGTTGCAGGAAGACAATGCTGTATTTCTGATGGGTGGTGTACCACGAGCTTCTAAAGTCTGGTGAAACCGTCAATACAGATCGTTATCAACAACAAATGATCAATTTAAGCCATGCATTTTTAGTTGGCTTCGAAAAATTTTGGTAGAATTTTAGAAAATTTTTAGTAGGAAATTAATTTCTTTCGTGGGAACGCTGTAAATTTTATGATTTTTTCATGAGTTGCATTAGAAAAAAGCTTAATAAATCCGTCAATTTTCAACGGATTTCTAGAACGTTAGTCTTATTTTATTCACAACTTAATACAATTCGTTAATTAATTTATCAATAGTACTGTTCCAATATAAACTTGAAAAATTTGAAAAAAAAATTGGATGAAAAATGTGTTTGTTCGAGAAATACATCCAAATTCTTCAAGGCTACTTAAACGACATCATTTCCCAGGTATTTCATTCAATCATTCATACATTTTTGTCGCAGTGTGTTATCTTTTATCCTTTACATACATAATTCCAGCAATATCCTAACAGAAATAAGGGAAACTTCTTTCTATCAATGAGTTGCACCCGATTTTATTTTTAGCCTCATTGAAAAGAACCTAGATTGTAACAGCCGGCTCCGAACGGCGAATGCATTAGTTAGAAACGTTTTTCAAAGCGTAATACTCATAACCAGTCGCTAGCTAATATTATGAAGTGATGCTGCTGTTGTCAGACTAACGAGTCTGGTATTGAACCCAAAGCCACAGCAACATGGTTTGCTGGTTTTCAATTTAATAATTTTGATGTTTAAGATCTACCTTCTTCTGGTCGACCTATCACTAAAATAAATTCGATGAAATCATGAAAAACATTGAGAAATATCGAATATTGCTATGGAACTAGGCGCACAGCAACAAACAGTTATCTATCATCTGATGAAAGCTGGATACACAACAAAGTGTTTGAATATAACATGAATTAACTTGTGATTTCACTTGTGATTCGCTGCTAAACGGAACGAAATCGAACTATTTCTGAAGCATATTATTACAGGCAATGAAAAGTGGATCATTTACGAAAATTATGTGCGAAATCATGGACGAAGCAAAAAAATTTGCTGACAGTGGTAAAGCCAGAATTGACAAAAAAAAATATTCAATTGTTCATTATGAGCTTCTACAACCTGATCAAACGATTGATTCCAATCGCTTCTATTAACAATTAACCTCTAAGCTTGTGCGCTCGGGCTTATTTTATGCTGCTATTATTTTTACACTCGAATACAATCGGGAATTGAAAATGACAATGTTAAAGTATAACTAAATATTTTTAAAGATAAAATTATGTTTTTTTTTTTTAAATAGCAATTCGAAAAGAAAGATAAAAAAGTCGATGTACGTGCAACATTGCAATATTCAGCTCTTTTCTTTTCTGCAATACGGATCAAAATCCCAAATCAAAATAAATATTTTGATTAATTTTGTATTCTTTTATTTTTTGTTTTTTACTTGTTGTTTTTTTAATATGTGGGTAAAGTGGTTAATGAAATTGAAGCAAGTAATTCATTAAAACGGACAGAATTGTTTCACAGAAGAGGCGTTATGTTCCATCATTTAAACGACACACCATACACATCTTTGATGAACCGGCAGAAGCTGAAGAAGCTTAGCTGAGAAGTTTTGATGCATTCACCATATGGTCTGTAACTTGCAAACTTATTTGTTTCGATCTATGCAGATCTCTCTTAATGGTATAAATTTAAATTGCATAGAGTCCTGCATAAAGCAGAAATGATAAACGATAACTGATCAAAACGGCATAAAGCTCGTTTCAACTATAAGAAAAAGGTGTTTCATTTTTGGTAAAATTTGTATTTGAACTTTTTTGAACACCCAATATTTAATACTGCAATTAAGTAGATAAAATTGGGTCAAATGATTCAGTAATGGTTCATCGCCGGTAAGTATCTGTTCGCGTCGTTCACAAGGGCTCGACCTTTTAAAGATTACAACTTTGCAAATTTTGCTTTCTGAGTTGGGTCTGCTTGGGTCAACTTAACTGACCCAAAAGCTGAAAGTAAACGACCATCGACAACGACATGGCTGAGTGACATCTGGAAAATTTAAAAACTGTTCTTAATTGTCATCAATCCGTTTCTGGCAGAAGTTTTGTAAATAAAATTGACGAATTTAGGGCGATGCCAATTCACTTGATACACTCATACTGCTTGTCTTAAATTTTTTTTAACTGTGAATCCCTAATTTTTAGCCGTATAACTACATAGCGAAGATTTTTCATATTTCAAACAGGCCGTTAGAGCGAAATGCTGTAGAATGAAAATGTCACTATTTGGTGTGGGTTTTCAGCTGGCAATGCCATTGGTTTACAACTTCAATTGATATGAATTTACTATACGGGCAGCAACTATATGGAGTTTCAACAGTACGATATTACAATGTGTCGCTTAGCACATGTCGCTCTGGATATTCTGCACAAGCTACTTGGGGCATGATGGTATGACTTGACTCCGTTATACATTTTCTTGTGGGGCCTTCTTAAGTCGCAAGTCTGTGCAAATGGGCCACAAACTACAACGGCCCTCAATGCCAACAATGTAACTCATGCTATTGGTTAAGTTCATGCTGACTTTAGAGAAAAGAGACATGCAAAATGGCGCATTTCAGATGCACGCTATCCAGCGACGCTGCAGCAGGCATTTGACTATGATATTTTAATACAAATAGATCCGTATTTTATGTAAACGTTGCAATTATTTCACACGGTATGGTAAAGAGTAGCTCTTCATTGGATCATTTCATCTTCTATTTAAATTTCACTATGATGGGTCTACTGGGTAAGAATTCATAGCTCTACATATATAAGTTGAAATTTTTTAATGAGATTTAATCATAAAATGCGAGTTTTTTGCGACTGATTTTAAATTAAACAATAATAAGGCAATTTATGTTTAAGCATAGATCGACTTTTGTTTTGGCATAGGTCGCTTATAACTCATCAGTAGTTTAGCACTATTCATCAATAGTACAACCAATAGCTAAATGTATTATACTTTAAGCGCTATGTGGATAAGTATGTGGGGTATTCAATTGTCGAACTGAACAGATCATAATTTTATTAATTTCTTTACGTGAAAATGTGTTGCCATGATTATAATATCGAACAAAATTTAAATTGTTGTTTTATTTTTTTAAGCGAACAATAAAAATCATATACTTCGCGAGAGGCAACCCACGCAAAGATTAAAACTTATAGAATATTTTAGAATAAAAAAAATTTCATTAAGAAAACAATCTACGAAATGAAAAAAAATATTTTTCTAAAATAAAAATAAACATTTCACTGACGTTTTGCTACATATTTTGTTCAATGTGACGATATTAATTCAAAAACGTATTATTTTTAAAAATTTGCCAAAAACAAATTGTTTTCAGATACTGTTTTATTATGTAAAGCGAGTAGGCACTTGAAACAAATATTTCCGCGCTTATTTAAAACATTAGTAAGGATATTTAAAGAAAAATTTTATTTAAAACAATTACAAAATTATTATATAAAATCGGAAACGTATGAGTAATATTAATTAAAAAGAATATACTACTCATACGTATTACTGACCTGCCATTAGCAACATCAGGATGTGGGCAAGAAAATGTGCTGGTATTTAATTTCGAAAATATTTGCATATTTTTTATACTTAATCTTGATGGTAATACATGCAAAAATAAAAATTTAGGAGGCGTATCGGGGAGGAGCGCTCTATTTACTTATATGAAGCAAAAGGCTTATGAATTATAAACATTTTGGTGTATAAGAAGATCAACCTTAGGCTTCTTAATTCAAAAATGATATACCAACTATAACGAAGCTTGATTAAACCAAGACTTTGCATGGAAGACTTTAATGTATAAAAAGTCATGTGGCAGTATTTTAAAAAAAATATTCAATCTACTTGCTGTCTTGCCGCTTCTTATAAGCATTACTAAAAGGTTCAATATTGATTTATAATAATATCCATGCTTAGTGATCATATCATTCAGACAAACTAAGTTCTAAATATTCATCTTATGTGTTTAATCAATACTTATGTGCGCTAGTGAAGCCAGGTATTGAATAACAAGTATCGTCAACAAGTGCCTTAAAATCATATACAGGATTATATATTTTTCGGTTTCAAAAGTAAGGTGAAATAAAATACATATGAAGCTATGATTTCGATGAAAATTGTATTTCATAATAATGCTTGGTCCTAGACATTATGTAAAAAATATTGGATACACAAGTTAATAATGTCGACTTGGACAACATATGGCATAACCATATGTGATGGTTTGTGTCAATAATAACAACTATTTTGGAGGCTAAACATCTGTCATTAAATTCAGTATTTGATAGACGCCAATGACTAAACACATATTTTTTCAACTGCTATAATAATGTCGAATTTTGTGCCTAAAACAGTTATCGATTTTTAATAGAGGCTTACGGTCAACATGCACCAACTCAGAAAGCTTGTGAACTATGGTTTGCGCAATTCAAACGTGATTATTTCGACCAAGAAGACAAGGAAGAAGAATTGGAAGCATTACTCGATGAAAATTGTTGTCAAACGCAAGAAGAACATGCATTATTGGGATTCGCACAACAAGCCATTTTGCTACGTTTAAAAGCATTGGGATTCATTCAAAGGCAAGATTATTGGGTCCCATTTAAACTGAAGCTGAGTGACGTTGAAAGTCGATTTTGCATGTCAGAAGTGATGCTTTAACGCTACAAAAATAAGATAGTTTTGCATCATATTATTGCTGGTGATGGAAAAAGGATACATTACGATAACCCGAAGCGCAAAAGTCATATGTAAAGCCCGGCCAAAGCCGAATATCCATAACGCCAAGATAATGCTTTGCATTCGGTGGATTCAGAAGAGTGTTTTATATTATGAGCTGTTGAAGTCGGGTCAGATGATCACAGGGGACCTATTCCGAACACAATTGATTCGTTTGAAGAGAGTAATCGATGAAAAAAGACCAGAATATTCGACCAGATCCGAGGCCATAATCTACCATCTTGACAGCTCTCGACCCGTCAAAAACTATTGGAAAAAAAGTAGATGGGAAATTTTGGTTCAACCGCCTTGTAGCCCAGACCTTGCTCCTTCTTTTAGCAAAAAAAATCGACATTATTAACTTGTATACCCAATACAATATCATTTAAATGATCGGTTCTGGATTGGTTGGAGCAGACAATCGTTTTGAGATAGTTATCGACCACCTTTTCGTACATTTTGAGCGGTATCTTGGTAATAGCTTGATGAGTGTTCAAAAACTCAAACGTTAGGAGATTATGCCTATAGAAATGATCTTTGACGTAGCCACACAAAAAGTCTAACGGCGTCAATTCGAGCAACTACGCGATAGGGTAATTTATAATACAATAAAGCCAAAACTGGTCATGTTGTGTGACTCGTGACACTGTTTTGTTGAAACCACATATCGTTCAGTTCATAATATTTAACTGCAGGTCAAACGAAAGTGAAATCGCATGATTTTGGTAGTCAATTGACCTTGCCAAATCAAGAAATTACATGACAGCGAAATTTCTCATGCAATAAAGCCAAAATCGATCGCGTTGTGTGCCTCGTCTTCAATTACAGGTCAAAAAGAATTCGGTTATCGTACGGCTATACCGCTCTGAATTGACGATAATAGTTCGTCTAGCGTCATTTTGGAAAAAGATACAGTCCAATGACACCTCCAGATCATAATGGCCAACAAACAGTCACTTTTTCCGAATGCAATAGCTTTTCCACAATCACTTCTGGATTCTTCGAGCCACATATGCTATAATTTTAACGAAACCACCGAGTGAAAATGAGCTTGTTCCCACTTTTCTAGTAAGTTAAATGATCCATATTCGTAAATGGTAAACCATTCGGTAAATATATGACACTTCAGATTACAAGTACCTAACAGCTGACAGCTTTGTCATATCGGCGGCTTTAAAAGTGCTAAATGGATAACCAGATATAAAATATTCTGATCTAACACAATAAGTAACACAGAACTGTGATTGACCAATTAGGAAGAACCCAAACTGGAGCAAATAAGGAAACTGAACTGGAGGTTAATGGGTCACACCTTCCAAAAAAAAAACCAACAGTATTACTAGAATGACACTCTAGTGTAAGTCTTAAGGTTTAAGAAATCGTGCTTGACCAAGAAACGCCTAGAGTAGCACAATTATCTAAAAACTAAGACAAAATATTCGAACATGGGATGAAACAAAAACAACAGTGGTGAACGGTGTAAGATGTAGATTGTTTATAAAAGCCATCGACTACCAAAAGAAGTAACGGGGGTAATAATGAAGTCACAAAGAAGTAGGCGTAACAGCTATAATACTATAAAGTAACTTTAAGGCTAGTTGAACAAGAAACGCATTAGCAAGTCAGCTTGCGGAAAATACGTCGATATAATTCAACAATTTCTACTATAAAAATTTCTCCATATCGGTCCGGAACATTGTTGTGCAGCACCACTTATTACCATCTTGCTGTGATTAGTCCGCAATTTGGGCGTCCCTCTGAAGTTTTCAAGTATGGCAGGCCGGAATTTAAAATCCTTACGGAGTTTTTTACAGGCCACTGTAGACTAAGAGCGCATCTGAAGAGGATGGCGATCACAAATGTGGATGTTTGTAGACTGCGTTCTCAGGCATCAGAGACAGCAGAACACATGATGCGCTATGGTTGCCTAACATCATCAATTATCATAAGATGTATGAAGCAGCCTCTTCAAAAATCTTACATTTGAGAAAAAATTCAAAAAATAAACTTATTCATAGAATCTGAAATACTGAGAATTTTTGAAGTTAGGCGACCATAGCGCATCAAAAAAGTATATTGAATATTAAAGGTATTTTTGCTAGTTACACAGTTATACGGAGGCGTGCAAGACAAAATTTACTTCTGTCATCTAAGAAAATTTAAACAAATACTTTAAAAAGTCATGTATGACACCAAAGAAAATTCATTGTCAGTCATTGATAACTTATCATTGTCAGCTTTTGTCACAAAGATTCACTGTGATGTTTTCCACCGAGTAATAATATAATCCCTATGTATAAATTTTCAATTGACTTTTTGTATCATTTTAAATTCTTAGCAAGTGCTTTACGTATCACAAAATGTTTTGACAATTTTCCCAATTACAAATAAAAAAATTAAAAATGACAACAAACTTTGTTTAAAGTTTTATGTTTAATTAAAATACGAGCATTACAAACAAAGTTTTCAATTTCTCATAGCGTTTATAATTTGTTAAGCTTTTTAGATATTTTATGTGTGTCATGATGTCTCTATTGAAATGTTTACAAAAATTTTTGAAATATTTGTCAGATGTCACGAATTGACAATCTGCCCATTATAATAATGATTAATGTCAAGTACTCAAATACGTGTAGATTTAATTAATGACTTACATATTTATCGTATCCATAGCCAATAACATAAATTTAAACATAAAAGTGTAGATACATATAATGCTCGGTATAGTATAAAAAACGGCAGGGTGGAGGGTATGCCTTAAAAAGCTGAAGAAATCTTCAAGGGATTTAAATTGCTATACATAAAGCAACGAACAAACAATTAATAAAATATAATATTATTTCAACTATAATTTATTAGAGAGGAGGAAAGATTTGAATCATATTGTAGTTTATATTTGTACAGCGTAGAACAAAAACACTTAATTTGTAAATTAAAAATTGGAAAAATTGAAAACTTTTTAAAATTTTAATTTTCCTTTTAAAATCGTTTAAGGAAAAAAACAATTTTAATTCATTAAAACTCTCGTAGATAGTATTTAAAGATTTTAATCTCTTTGACATTTACTGTCAATTGTCACAAGTGAAACATGTGTAATATTTCAGTATTTTTATCTTTTTGTTTTTTTTTTTTGTTTTTGTATATTTCGTACGAGTGTCAATGAGTAAATGACATTAAAATTTTTCACATTCTACATTATTTTTGGAAGTATAGTTGATGCAATTTGACGTTTGTAAAGCTAAAAAATATATATTGGATGTTCGAAAAACAGAGGTTACAAATTTTTGGTAGATGGCTCTAAAAGGTGATATCTCTGGTAATATTGATTGTATCAGGTTTGAAAGGCGACATTTTACGCTTCATTTTGTTAAGAAACATTATAAAAACTGCATTATTCTATGAAAAGTTATCTACATTTAAAAATTAAGGAAAATTCGGAACATTACTGTCACATTTTGTTTCTCTATTATGGAAAAGAAAGAATGCATCGCAAGTTATTAAAAAAAATTTGAGAAGTTTACAAACACGACACCAGAACTGAAAAACCGTCGCTAAATGATATGCTCGTTTTCGATCCGATAATTATAATATTAAAAATGTGCCTCGCTCTGGTCGACCGATCCTGGAAAAAATTGAGAAAGACCATCATATAAGCAGCGTAGGCGTTCATCAACAAACAGTTTTAACCATTCGAAGAAAGCTAGAAACACAAAGAAGTTCGATGTTTGGATGCCACATGAAGTTTTTTTTCTCCGTCATCCCTCTAGGAAGCATATTGGCTTTCCACAAAGCATTCATCGCTTTGTTTTAGTTTCTTTTATTAATCTGATCTTTCAAGCTAAGTAGATGATTAATCCACTGTAGCTTCCGCCATATGATTTTGCGCAGTGGTGAAGATCCTTGCTAATTGGTGGTGATCTTTACGTTAGCATTGTAATTTTTCGCAGTAGGTGGCGTGTTTTATTGATCATTCATTTGATGATTGTCATCACATGAAGTAACAGTGAAAAATTTTATGGACCGAATTTTCATTTGCAATTCACAGCTAAAATGGAACAAGATCGATTCATTTTTAAAGCGAATGAAATTAATGCCCGATAAAAATCATGAAAAATAAAAAACAAATCTTCGCAGATGGTGACAAAGCCAGGATTGACACCAAGAAAAGTAACGCTGTGTGTCTAGCGGGATTGTGAGGGAATTGTTCATTATGAGCTTCTACAATCAGGTGAAACATATAATTCTGATTTCTATTGTGAACAACTAGCAGGATTGAAGCAAGTAATTCAGTTAAAACGACCAAAATTGACTAACAAAAAGGTGTTGTGTTCCATTATGACAAGTCCAGACAACACACTTATTTGATAAGTCGGCAAAAACTGAAAAAGCTTGGCTGGAAAGTTTTGATGCATCCACAATATGGTCTAGATTTTGCACCATCAGATTATCATTTGTTTCGATGCCTGCAGAACTCTTTAATGGTGTAAGTTTAAATTCCATAAAGGTCTGCAAAACACAATGGGATCGGTTTTTCGCTCAAAAAATCCAAAAGTTCTACACTGATATAATAATAAAAAGTTTTGGACGGATCAAGTTCTTCGCTATCTCTATGATGGTTAATTTGCGGTTATTGACCAACATTTCTTTTACTCTATGAATGCTTTCGTCGGTTTTCGATGTCGATGGTCTGCCACTGCGTTCATCATCTTCGTCTAACTCATGACCACTTTTGAATCGCTCGCGCAACTGGTAAACGACCGTTTTCTTTAGAGAATCGTTGCTGAGACACTTTTCCAACATTTCCAATGTTCGCGCATCATTAAATCCGTTTTTTACACAAAATTCATTGTTGCAAATTTAAATTCATTTCTAAAATTGTAAAAAGTCGCCAACACACATAGGGATAGATGTACTCTTGGTTACATAGCTTTTGCAAATGTCAAGCTATGATGCTAGATTCAGCGGGAATATCAACAATAAATGTACCAACTTAACCAAAAATAAAAACTCAAATCCGAAAGATCGGAGCGACACACGGGGATTATTTCGGGAACTTTTAGATCATTCGGGTATACCTTCTTTAGTTGATGATGTTGTGTCTTGGTTAAAGGAATACTACTCAATTGTTTAGCCCGGACAGAGAAAACTTAAGCCCCCTCCCGACATATCCATCCAAAAGAAGCTCCACTAATATTCAATCTTACCTCTGGTGACGATGACAGTATCATACGTATGATCGGGAGAAAACCGTCACCTACTGAAGAAAAATGGTAACGCTAAGTAAGAGTAAGACTTTACCACCACTTAACAATTATCTTGACCGCTTCACAATCACATAGAGACAAACTACAATAGACTAAACATCTACTAAGATTGAAATCAACTGATTAATGAAAGTGAAACAAGGAGGAGTGACGGAAAAAGAAAAACTTAATTTTAACACCAGATAGATGTTAATATATCCTTGACAATACAAGCCCCAATTACGAAACCTTAAAATGTCATCATAAAGTGACTGTTATCTATAGTTACAGACAAACTTGTTCAGTTAAGTCAGCCTCGAGTCTAAGTCAACTGTGTATCGTCCCTTCATCCCTAGCAGTAGTTACGGTATAAGGTGTCAATGAGTCAAACTTAACTAACCTTAATTTCCTTACTGTTTGACATTCTTTGCCTTGACAAAAATTAAAAAAAAAGTATATGTTTAATTGAAACTTGTTTTATATTTCTGTTTTTTTTTTAATTTGATTATTAATGTTTAATGTTTTTTTTTCCTTAACCCCCATATACACACACCAACCAAAAGGGTTACATTTTTATTTGTCTTTATGCAATTCACCCGCCTTTTGTATGCTCGTGTATATCATTATTTTTATTTTTAAAATGTTTTTTATCATTTAATGAGATCACTGCTACCTAATTAAATAAAGATTTTACTTTTTTTTACATGCTGCTTCATACTGTAGTGGTGCTCATGGTACTTGCATATACTATATATCATTCATAGTGTTGCACATACGAATGAACACTTTTATTTTCATTCAGATTCATTGGCTCTTACGTTTTTCTTCTTTTTTTCTTTTGATTTGTTTTGTATTCGTATGTTTCACTTTTATTTTTTTTAATTATATGAATACAATGTTTAACCCTTAAGCTGTAAAAGGGGGCTTTTCAAAAATTTTAAAAAATCTTATTATATTCTGTAATACAGAACGATTTATGATTTTTATTTTATATTAATTTAAAAAAGAATACAAAGAAATAAAAAGTGGTTTTTTCTAATGATTTTTTTTTAATTTACAATTTTGTTCTACTAGAAATACAAAAATACGGCCATGTTAAATTTAATTTCAAACAAGTTTATTATTTACTTCCACAATGTCTAGTTCATGATTAGCAGCTAGTGTTTTTTTCCGGTATTCTCGTCCCGATAATTCGCAGAAAATATAGCAAAGTTTATCTCTGCTCTCCCGGAATTTTTATGCGGGACTCCCGGCAATTTTTTCATATCCAATAAAAGTTTTGAAGTTGCAAATACTTACATATGTAAATATTTACATATGTGTAATAATACCGAGTAAAAGTAAAGCATCTGAAATAAAGTCTCCTATAGAAACTCGCTTAAAATAGTATTATTTAGTATTTGAGAAATGTAGTCGTCACATTTGCATATATAAGGTCCCAAAGCAACGGTGGTCACCTACTTCGATAACAACATCGCCTTCGAACGCTTAGCAAACACTTCTCTGAAAAAAACAGCATTCTAAAACGGCTGTTGGAAACGAAACGAAAAAGAACTCAAAGAGTTTACCTATCCGTCGCTCATTTTGTGGCAGCAAATCTCTCGATCTCGAACGCCTGCCTGCAGTGTTGCCAATTTAGCGCCCTTCGCGCTATATTTAGCACGTTTTAAGTACCGGAACGTCACATTTTTATCTTTAGCGCTTTTTTCAAAAAACGCACTTAGTTAGCGCTTTTCTACTAGCAATTTTTTGTAAGAAATATAAATTTAATAAACTCATTAATTTATATAAACTATTGACTTAAAATGCTTCATTCTGTTAGAGTTACGTTATTCCAGGTAATATTTGTGAAAAAATTAATAAAAATAGTGTTTTTAAAACGTATCTCAAATCTAAGAGGCCATTTTTCAGGACTTATAAGTCATTTTAAAAAAAAGCTAAAAATTTGAAATATTTAATTAAAATAATAAACTTGTTATTTGTTATTACACCCAAGGGGATCACAGAGCCATAAAGTATTCTTTTCATTTACGCCTATCTAAAGTTGATGATATAATCTGATACCAAGTCATGCTATGGGCTTTTCTTTGAATCTGTCTTCTCCAGTAATGGACTTGCTTTCCGATTGTTCTGCCGTAGTGTGTTTTACTCAGAATGTGCCCAGCCCATTCATCACCTGGTGTGATCTGGTTTCTGGCCAGAAAATTTTCAAAATTCACCGTAGACAGTGGTTTATAAATGCCTGAATGGGAGAGAATGCTCTATAGCATTCAGTCGGCCTGAATAGGTCCAATCTGTTCTTAATATCAGATCTGGAACTCGGAACGGGACATTTCCCAAATTTCTGATTCAGAATTTGGAAGATCGTTGTGTTATTAGCGCTGGTTGATTTATATAATTTTGATTTTGAAGATTTTTATCCGCAAGCTCGCTCTGTATGCTTCTGACTTGTATACAGTCAAGTTTTCGTTGCATTTCGCAATGTCTGTTAGCAAAGAGATAATCTAGAGTCCCAAGGTTATACCACGTTGCAACACATAATCGAGTGCAACGTTAAACAGCAGTGAAGAAAGAACTCAACCTTGCCTAGCACCAGTACCAAAGAGCTAAGAAAAAGTTTTTGAGTTTTTGTTTTGTTATAAATCGTTTTTAATTGCATTTTTTAATCGTTCAAATTATTAAAAAATCTTTGTAAAAGAGGAAATTTTAATAGTAAAAATTGTTTCTTTACAATTTTAGTATATTTTTGGCTTTAAATATTATTAACCCTTTTTACAGCGCGTTTGGATTGCTAATGGTTACATAAATTATAATTTAGAGCTTTTTAGCGCCTTTTGAGTACTAGGTCTGCGCGTTTTGATCATAAAAAGTTTGCAATACTGCTTGCCTGTAATATCAACAGTTAACCTTTAGCGCTTTATCTAAAGCGAATTACTTTGCTTTACTCTCTTCTATTTTTGCTTTTGCTATCTTCTGTTTTTGCCGCTACCTTTGCTTTTGCAATTTTTTTCGCCGCTCAATGCTAAAAACGAGAGAAGTTTTCTTGTTGCTTAAAACAAACAAGAAGACAAAAATAGAAAAATATCAGCATATACGAGATACGCGTGTTCATTCGCCGCTGTTTTTGTGACGACTAGAAACAAAATAATAAGAATATATGTGAATTGACAATTGAAAAATTGGTCAAGCGGTCAGAAAGAAAACTGCATTTGTAGTAGCAATAATAAACAACAAAACACGTTAACAATTTTAATACGAGCAAAAGCTATCAAACAACTGAATGAAATTGTTGTTTATTTATTATTCTGTGTTGAATATTTTCGTTTCCGTTCGAGTGTATACATAAACGGAACCAATTAAACGAGTGCACTTCTGTATGACTGTGGCCATATATAGTATGTTCCAAAGTTATAAACAAATTTGTCAAATAAAACTTAGTTAAAGGTGATCTCTGTCTAAATCATGTAGTGGTAAATACTTTACAGTCGCTCACACCTATTACCTAAACTTTAGGTACACGTTAAAGAAATAAAAAAGAACTTTTTCATTTTTTTTTTCTGTTTTATAAAGTAATTATTAAGTAGCATCAACAAACAAAACTGAAATATCCAACTGTAACATAAAATTTTATAAAACAAACCAAAATTAGAAATTCCAAATTTGTGCTCACATTGAAAGTCTGGAAGACCATTATATCTACTTATTATTTTCTTGCATATACTTTTTGATATTTAATAGCCTACAGTCTCCTTGGAACGGATTCAACTAATTTTCTTCATACATTAGAAATTGTCTGACTTCATTTTTTCTGAAATGTGACTTTTAGTTGTTCTTAATTGGTACACGAACGATTTTCGACGTCCAAGTTTATCCCACAAATACTAAATAATATTTAGTTCGAGATTTTGAGGAAGCCTCTTCAAGACATTTTGGAAGTTGTACAACAGCCAATTTTTTGCTGTCAGTGATATATGCTTTGCTTCATTAGCCTAAGAAAATTTGAAATTATCATTTATACACACTTTTCTTTACAATTTTGCCCCAAAATCACTTAAGAAATGGTTAAGCATAGAGGCTTATCCAGTAAACGTAGCACATACCTATAAACTGAGAATGCTATTGTGATTGCTTTGTATCATGAAATTAAATTAAATCCTTCTTCTAAGGCAAGCAATGTTTCAAACTGTATGTAGCTGGAATCCTGGAAATCCCGAGAAAAGAAATTTTTTTCCGTTTTCTCAAGAATAGAAAAAAATCCTATCAATAGCCTAAAAGGTTGCTGAAAAATTCAATATGGTGTAGCTTAAATGGAAAAAGGACTAGGACAGTAAATAAACACAATTAGCAGGGACAAAAGAATGTTGTGAAACTATATAAACACATTTAAGATAATTTAAACTGAATTACTTACAGTTTGGGTGATTCGCTCTTAGAACGTTATATGGAAAATTATCTAATTCGGCTCGTAATTAATCGTTCTTACGAAAGTACAGTTCAATGATGCCGCCAGCCCCCAAATCGCACTAAACAGTGTATCTTTCAGAGTGTATGGGCAGCTCTTTAACTGCCTATGGCTGCTCCTCACACGAAATTCGGCTATTATTATTTAAATTATTTGTTGACGAACTAAATATATATTTACGAAACGCATTTCTCACACACCACGAATTTTGATAATAAAATTCAATGATTTCCAAGCGTTGTTCGTTTGTTAGTCTATCCATGGTGAAATGGCAAACCTTTCTGATCATTTTTGACATTGCCACAGCAATGTCTGCTTAATTTTTTTCGCTTGACAGCTGGTGATGACTAAAAACCGATAAGAATTCATTATCACAACGATTTTTTAGTCATTCACAGGAAAATTTGCAGCTGAATTATTTACAATTTAAGTGATTCGCACGTTTAAGACAATTTAAACTGATTTACCTACAGTTTGGGTGACTCGCTTTAAAAATATTATATGGGATTATTATCTAATTCGGCTAGTAATTGGGATTTGAATTATGAATAAGGGAGCGAATTACGAAAAACCTAAACATGATTTAAATTTTTAACTCAAATTTATATAAACTTAACAGTTATTCCTGACAAATAATGAACAGAATAAAAAATTTTTTTAACTGTGTACTTTAAAGGGATCTAACACAATTAATTAATTAATTTAATTACTACCACTTTTAATTGTTACAAGTTTTTAAAATTTTTGACACTGTGCGCTTATATTACATGCTAATAATAGGGGAAAATCTAATTTTTTTGTTTAAAGTTTATGCATATTTTTTTAAGTACAAATTTTCGTTTAATGGGTTAATTTTTGTTCGTCTATATTTTTTACATACCAGAATATACACACAGTGTTTCAACATTTGCATACCTCAGCTTACAGTTGTAAACTGATAAATTAAAAATAAATCTGATAAAGAATAATTGTTGGATATGAGCACATTCACATACACATTATGCAGAAGTTGCAGATGAAAACGTTGTTTGCAGGCATTCAGTTTACAGTAAAATAATTATGCACTTAAAATAATCAATTTATGATATGCGGAAAATAATATATTTTTTTCAATGTTGACTACAAATATTCGTTTAAATTTATTAGCGAACACATCTACGTAAATGAAGATAAAATATAAAATTTTTTTTTTTGCCTTAAGAAATTGTAAGATAACAGGTACAAAATGAAAACAAGAACAGGGTCCAATTTATAAGCTAAACAAAGAGTTTTAAAATAATAATAAAAAGGTTTTGAATACGGAAAGTTTCGAACAAAAAAAAAAAATTACTTTTCTAGTAAGCAATTTTACTTACTTGTTTTAGCTGAGTCACCATAACATTTGTTGTTTAATGGATGTAAGGAGCGTTGCATGCAACCAAAATAGTTTAAGGAGGAAAAATTGGTCACTTTGCTTTGTCAAAGCTTTAACTAAATGCAAGAACAGCTTACGGAATTATTAATGGTAATAGATCAATCAATATTATTTGGACAATTAGATTCACATAGTATATAAGCAAGTTAGTAGGGAGTCATATAGTATAACTAAAGCCAAAAGATATCGAAAGTTAGTGCTTGTTTTAAATTGATGTATAACTCTCAAATCATTATGGGCTATGAATACAGAATTCTGTGTTATAATTTGTATGTAAATAACTAAACCGATATCATGCTTTTTATTTTGTGAAATCAAATGGTATTCCATCTATAAGAAGGTATTAAAATAAAGAAAAATGATCTCAGAAGAACTTTTTTGATCCCAACTATTCTATTTGAAGAGTGTATTTATTCGACCAGATACAAGTCACAAACTTAAAAAAATCGTCTTATTGTCCTCTCTGACATCTAATTGTTCAACACATATTCCAGGCTTTACTTAAAAACACAGTATCAAAGGATTAAAGGACATCATCATCTTATATCTATTAAACCTTTAAACGCAAATCTGATTCCACATTTAATTATAATAAGAAGAATAACTCTAATATCCTCGAATTACTTGTTTGGCTGTTTGAATTGCTCCTATGAATCACCCTGTTTACATGGCATCTTTCTAATTGGTTTTGACAGTTCTTCTTCTTTTTTTGGTTTTCGTTTATAGTTAAATTGTGTAAAATGCATGTTAACAATCGAAAAAAGTAAGAAAAAAATTTAAAATATTGCTTCAAAGAAATAACGGGTGCTTTTTAACCCTTTGGATTTTGAAATTGTAAAAAACATCAAAAATTGGCAAAAGTGAACAAAATATTTATTTGAAGCAATAAATAAATACCCACCATTTACTTTCTAAAGATTATTTCATGTAAATATTGTCCGCCACTACGCCATAGCTGACCCATTTGTGAGCTACCATTTTTCGCATAATTTTTCCTGCATTTCGTCTTGTATCTCATCAATGGTAGCTATAATGTTGCCCACCATGGCTGTAATCGCGACTGACTTGTCTTGTACACGAGAGTCTTCACATATACCAACAAAATATAGTCTATTGGGGCAAAATCGGTTGATCTAGGCCAACAAAAAGTCAATAATAGTCGCACGGTAACTTGTTCTATTGACTGTAACGTTGCAATATGTTCGTTCTTACGAAAGTACAGTTCAATGATGTCGCCAGCCCACAAATCGCACTAAACAGTGTATCTTTGAGAGTGTATTGGCAGCTCTTGAACTGCCTATGGCTGCTTCTCACACCAAATTCGGCAATTATGTTTGCTGACATACTGAATATATATTTACGAAACTCATTTCTCACACACAACGAATTTTGATAATAAAATTCAATGATTTGCAAGCGTTATTGGTTTGTCAGTCTATCCACGGTGAAATGGCAAATCTTTCTGATCATTTTTGACATTGCCACATGTAACGAATCTTTTTTTATTTTGTTTGTTATCGTCTGCTTAATTATTTTTCGCTTAACAGCTAACCTAAAAACTAAAAACCGATAAGAATTTAATATCACAACGATTTTTTAGTCATTCACAGGATAATTGCAGCTAAATTATTTATAATTTATGTAATTCGCTCTCAAAATTTTGCGTAGGTATCGGTGTGGAAATTCGGAAATTATGAATGCGAGAAGGTATTACGGAAAAACATTGTCGTGTGAACCTGGCATAAATTGTAATTATGTTTACGTTTCTCTTCAGTAAGTTTTACCAAATCAGCATAAACAATATTACGCTTGATGCTTTGTTCGATGAGTGCTAAGAGCACTTTGTGACTCAGTTTTGGTTGAACAACACATCAAAAAACAAAATTGCCGAACACAAAGTGAAAACAGTGCAAAACAATTATGTGGGACACGGCATCCACAAAAATTAATTATTAAGTGTGAATTTTTAAAGGGTTTCGTAACATCCAAGATCAAGAAGTTTGACCCAGTTGAGATATAGTTTTTTTTCATCAATTAGAGTTCAACTTGAAAAAGTGATCAAAATTTAGATTGACAGAATGTGCTAAATGAAGAGAATATTTTGCACTAACCACTACCAAAACCAACGCCGAACATGCACATAAAAGATATATATGCAATTATCTTTTATCGTTACATATCGTTACATATATTTCCGCAAAGCGTCTTTGCTTTCTATCAATTTCTTTGTAATCATTGGTCATATAATTTGTCTTCGAACTAAGCAGGTGATCGCTCTACTGACACAGGTCTATGTTAGGATGGATGATGGTGCTGCCATTTGTCGTTGCCTTGAAACAAATCCGTCTGTGTATTTGGTAAAAAGGCGACCAATCTTTGCTACTTATCGTAGATTCCTACCTAAATTATAGAATTATAATTTTTGTAAATTATAATTTTTTTTATTTTACTAATTAACAGTTTAGATAATGTAATGACCTCAAACAAGGTTGATGTCATTCCTATGCTTTAGATATTCTCAATTAAACTTTACTTATGTAAATATTTTAGTAAATTTAATATCTATGAAAAATAGTTTTTTTATTTCAACCAAATTTGCAATGTACCCACTTTAGTTTAAATATAAATATCAGATAGTAGAGCCGACATTGAAAAAATCAAATAAAAACTTAATTTGTTCATTGTACTTTATTGACAGAAGCCAAACAATTACGATCAAATTTGATTGTCTTTTTTGTACGTTTACAAATTAAATAATAAAAAATTGTAAAAAGGGTTCATTCTATGGTATTCTATCAAAATTAAACATTACACCAGATGTTAATGATATCATTACAAAGATAGCAAGAAAAAAAGATGACCTAGGAATATAATATGATGGAAAAAAATTAAAAATGGGCAAAAATTTCATAAAAAATCAGTCATTATGTTTTAATGAATTTTTCTTAATTTCAATGAACTTTGCTTTATAAAATACCCTACAGTCTATTTAACAAGTTCGTTATTATTATGTTAAGCGAAAATATAACTTTATTGTGAACTCATTTCAATTTGTGTGGGTTTAACCCCCAGCCTACCGTGTTTTATTCTATTTTATTTTTTCTTATTTTATTCAAAGTTCGTGCAATTAAACAATTTTTTTATTTTATTAGTAGATTTACCATGTTTTATTATAACTTTGCGCACTAGATGAGACCAAGGGCCACGGTGTGAACCGTACGTTATAAAAAAAATGGCCGGTAATATAAGGACAAATATAACACACGCAATATAATAACTTTATCGCAAAATGCGATATCTAACCGAACACGCCCTATTCTTCGGACATTACTCCTTCTAACTACTGGCTGCTTCGACACATACATTATGATTTAGCAGGTCACTGCTATACTTCTTTTGAAGAAATCGAAAATTGGCTTCAAAATTGGATCGCCTCAAAAGACGAGAAGTTTTTCGAAACGAGCTTCGAAAATTGCTTAAGAGGTGGATAAAAGTTGTTAATATTCTTGTTAATTCATTATCTTTTAAAATAATTTAATTTTTTGACCTAAAGAAAAAACGGAGCGAATTAATTTGTATTCCAATACATAAATTCTATTTATTTTTTTTAAGTTTCCGGAATTCAATCAGAAAATTAAAAATACAGGTTTATCCATCTAAATCTATATTATCCCCTTCAAAGTAATTCCCATCGAATGCAATACACTTATGCCAGCGCTTGATCCAATCTTCGAATCTGTAAGATCAATATTATGCAATATGAAATGACGAGTTACCTATGCTTATGCAAAATTCCATTAACTTTTACCAAATTACAATGGTTACCTTAAACAAATAATAATCAAATAGTATTCATGACAAAAGTCACTTTTAATACGAAACTTTGTAATAAAGGGTCCGCCATCTAACGTTTTTTTTCAACTAGTGCTTATTTCATGAATGATAACACTTAGCTCATATCTGATTTGACAGATAATTAGTTTTATCCTTCCGCTGAACGAAGATAGTTGTGTATACGCTTGAACAACGCTGGGAAATATTGCGACATTACTTTGAAAATCATGGTAATGTTTCAGATGAAGCTCATTTTGAACTTGGCGGGTATGTAAACAAGCAAAGTTGTCGCATTTGGGGCACAGAAAACCCGCACGCATACATTGAAAAGCCGATACACCCAAGACGAGTCACTGTTTGGTGTGGATTTTGGTCCAGAGGCATAATTGGGCCATTTTTCTTCGTAAATAAGCAAGAAGTGCCGTTACAGTCAATGGTGATCGTTATCTGGCCATGTTGAACGAATTTTTGTTCACAAAAATTGAAGAGGAGGATATTAGCAACATTTGGTTTCAACAGGACGGCGCTACGTGTCACACAGCCGAAGCTACACTCTATGTTTTGCGACCTGTTTTTGAAGATCGCATTATCAGCCGCAGAGCTGATGTCGTTTGGCCACCTCGGAGCTGCGATTTGACACCGTTGGACTATTATTTGTGGGGTGCCGTCAAAAATAAGTGTTACGCCAACAAGCCAGAGACAATCGACTCCTTAAAGGACAATATTCGTGAAGCCATTGGTGAAATACAGCTGCACACAATCGATAATGTGCTAAAAAATTGGACCGATCGTGTGGGCTACTACATGGCCAGCCGAGGCAGCCATTTAAATGAAATTATTTTCCATTATTAACCGGAAGGATTGTGCTTTCAAATAAAAAAAGAAATTTGAGAAAATATTCAGTATTTTTTTATAGCATTTTCAAAAAAAAATTTATTTGGCGGACCCTTTATTAAAAAATTAAAATTAAATTAAAAATAAAAAAATTATAATTAAATTAAAAATTTTACTGCCTAAGAAAACCTAATGATCAGGGAAACCATAAATATCCAATTGCATGTTTTTTCTCATGCATCCATTAAAAAAGAATGTAAGAATTTATCCATTTTAGGATTTTTAATAATTTTGCCAATGATTTTTTAATACATATTTTTTTATTTTTTATTTTTTGCTCATAACAGCATATTTTTGCATATTTTAGTTTTAAGAGCATGGTTTCACATATTTTTTTTTCGTATTTAAAGAGCATTTTAATAATTTTTAGAGCATATTTTGCAGTAAAATAAAAAAAATTGCTTTTAACCATAATCATAACTTTTCTGAATTATTTGTTATCTGAAATTGATTGCGTCAAACTGAACTTTCCAACACAAAACATATTATATTTATTGTTATCGGTGCAAAAATAATAAATTGTACAACTTTTACACGTTTCGTTAAAGATATTGAAACATTACATAAAAACCGAATGTTGCTATTTGTGACAGACGCAGCTCCGTAGATGGTAAAAGCTGCCAAAGCCATAACGATGTTTAATATTGAACTAACACAAAATGCATGGATTGCTCATGGTCTGCATCGTTTATACGAACGTATTAGAGGTCAACACAAGAATGTAATAAAAATGTCTTTAAATTATCCCAACACATTGAAATTTGAAAGAAAAGTATTCAGGTTCTAACATATTAGCGACTTGGGTTACAGTCTTTAATTGCGGTAACAATTCTGAAACTATCTTAGAAATTCTTAGCGCATTAAATAGTGCGGAGTCTCAATACATTAAAATGGTAATAGGTGGACTTCAAAATGTAAATCTATAGGGCTTTTTGGATTTTATATGACGATATACATGTTTACAAACGATATTGAATTGTAGTATACAAAGTTGTTTCCTTTAACACAAACAAAATTTTTGCTTTTTTAGAGCATATTTTGAAAATTTTAAATCATATTTTCGATTTTAAGTGCATATTTAATGCGCATAAAACACTTTGTTAAAAGCATATTTCTGGTTCCCCTGCTAATGACAATACTTTTACGCAATACAATTGTTGAGATAAACCGCAATTACTTAACAAAAATTGGAATATGTATAAGTACCCTCAATAAATGAAGGTAACTTTTAATTCGTTCCTACCATTTACTCTTATTTGCCTTTCATAATTAGAGCGTTATTAGCTGACTAACCTAATTAATTATGAAAATGGGGTACAGAAAAAAATGTGTTTGTTTGTGTCACGGCTTAATAAAAAAATACTTTTTTCATTTTATTAATATTTGAAGAAATTAGCCAAGTAATTTATTTTGAAAATTTCTAAAATAATGTGTGAATTAAATATATATTTACTATGTGCATACATACATATAGAGAAAAGGGGAAAAATATATATATAAAAGCAACTGTAAAGCATATCTTTTGACAGTAGTGGGTTAAGGTCATTCAAATTTATTTAAATTAATAAAAAAAAAAAAATTAATAATTTATGTTTTCTATTAAAATAAGATGAATATCAGTTGTTATTAATATTTATGACAATATAATGGAAGCTTCGAAAATACATGACATTTTTATGTTTTTTTTTCTTTTTTTTGTACAAAATTAGTTTCAAATTTTTAATCATAATTAAATTAATAAAATTCTATAGCCAAAAATAAAGAAAAATTAAATGCCGATAATTATCAAAAATATTTTTAATTTATTAACAATCTAACTGGCGGGGTATATTATATGTGTTGTTAGGCTGTTTTATTGTTCTAAAGTTTCGTTACAACGGCAAATTGTTTGTACAGAAATACACAATTTACATACTGTGACAAATAACAACATGAACTTTTCTTTTGGTTCTGAACTGTTATGATCGCACTAAAATAGTATTTTAAAATAAAAAATTTGCAAAACGATTAGATAGTTGAAGATGTTTTTACGATTTTCATAAATAAGCTTTATAAATCTTTTAGAAAAGAATAAGTTTTAGTCACTATATAATACCCTAAACCTCAAAAACGTCATTGCGATTAAGTTTTGATAATAAATTTTATCCTTAATCACTTTCACTAACATGTCCCTCTGAAGAATACTTCGACGCTGCTTAAGTTCACTTTTAAATTAATTTTTTCCCTATTCGACACTTTGATAAAATTCTGCTGTAAAGTTCCCAGTACAAAAAAGTAGCTTAGTGAAAGCAAATAGAAGCTTTTTTATATAAATTGTGACACTAAAAGTGATTTTCTAAAAGTATTTAAAACCTCACACACACTTCGTCGAATAGTCCTAATCGAGCTCTAAAATTATTTCCTAATCAATTAGTAAAAATTAAAATGGCTCTAAAACTAATAAACTCAAGCATAATAAGCACTTGTACAACACAAAGATACATACTATATGTATGTACGTATATAGGTTCATACATAAATGCATCTCATTTTACACAATCTTTAGTATAAGAGTTAATATACTACAGAAGGTATCTTTAAAAAAGTTCAATTTTCGAGCTTTAATCAGTTTTTTAGTTCAAAAATATTGTAAAATATTTGCAGGGGACCAAATCCAATACATCATGGCGAAATGCTGACTGGGAATAAAGAACAACTCACCGGACTGCAGCAGTCCTTGGAGACGACGCGCACCTGCACACATACAGTACAAACTAGCGGCGGAACATATCCAAAACAGTTCAAACTTTTGGGAATGAATTTGGAAAACGATAGATCAGCCGGCCCAGACAACCTCCCTGTGAAGCTTTTGGAATATGCACCGTTTTTGATTGTATACATAATGCCGATTACACGGGAATATTGGTACTATGCAAATCTTCTCTGTAAGTGGAAGGAGGACTCTATGATCGCAATACCTAGGAAAGAGTGCTCAGAAGATTGAGGAAATTGTAGGATATAGAGCTACTTAACATCATCCAAAGGGTTGTTACTTTTATAATCCTGGAACGTATGACCAGCACAATAGAGTCGATCCTACACCGTGTACAAGCAGAACTTGTGGCAAATCGGTGTTGCGTGTATATCTTTTATGAAACAATGTGTCAAATAATACTTTCCTGTAATTTTTAACGTTATTTAACAATGTCTTCATAACATTAGGATACTTGATACAGTGACCCGCTTTGCCAAGTTCGCCTTAACGTAGGATCACACGATTGTCGTAATGCACCAATAATTAGTGTTTTTTATATGCCAATCGTGTGATTATACAATTTATTGGCTCATACGGCAACTCAGAATATTATTGTTCTTATTTATCCCAATAAAATGCAACCCTGGTGCGAAAATCGTATGAATGCTTTATCGACAATCATGCACCAATGTAAACTCCAAAAATACACCAATATTTATTGTATTCTTGTATGGCAATTGAAGAAGACAATAATCAGCAATTTTTATTTTTTAATTAAAATCTTTCTGAAAAAACACGCGTTTACACGGTATTTATAATTGTCATCTCTTAAAATATTCATTTTTTTAATTATTTATGTGTAATGTATGTATATGTAAATTGCATCACAAACCTCTACCAATTTTTTTTCATTATTTTTACTTTTTTTATCAAGCGGACACCTGATAATCAAATCCGATGCAATTTTTATTTTTTAGAGAACAAATCATCTTAACTTTAGAGAATTAAATATAAAATGTAATTATATTCCAATTAAAATAAATATATATTTTAGTGAATTAATTTTTTTTAATTTATTGAAATGTTATCTAATATGCACCATCAATGGCCCTTTTTGTAAACCAATCTCTGACCCACACACTTTTTCTTTTCCTTTATTTATATTTCTTTTTATTTACTTGTTCACTAAATGACTTCAATATAAATATAGAGGACGCTATTTTCTTTTTCAAAGAACGAACGATTTTAAACACCAAAAAAAATGAATTTAATTTTACACAACAGCTGATTCATAGAGTTACCGTAAACTAGAACAATCGTATGACAGCGTTGGGACAATTTTTGTCAATAGATCGTTTTGCGCCATCTTGTGACAATAAATTTTGTATAAAATAAGACAACCGTGTGAATACAGAATTTTTAATTGGGACAATTTTATTACTGGGCGCTAATTTGTCACAATAAAATTTGTATCAGATTGGTGTATTTGAGTCAATCGTGTGATCCCAGCTTTAGTAGCAAAAAAAGCAAACCATTTGCGATAGGAAACGGAGTGAGGCAAAGTGGTGTTTTCTCCCCGACGCTTTTCTTCCTAGTATTGTATTCCGTCAAGGCAAAACATAAGATTTTGATATACAATGGCAAATCAACAGTCAACTCCATGACATGCAGATAAACATACATATGCCTGATGTCACTAACGCTTTTCAAAATACAATCAGCTTTCTGAAAGCAAATGCATGCCATGGGGCTAAAAATCAACAACAAGAACATGATGATATCAACTAATTAGCTGAAGAACAATTCCATACAAGAAGTCAACAAATTCCGATACCTAATTAGTATTATTAGCAAAGACGGAGAGGCCGACTATGATGCAAGGAGCAGAATAACCAAGGCCCAACAAGCGTTTGCTTTCATAAGCAGAATATAGCATTCGTCATAAAATTTCAAGGAGGCATAAAATCCAAATTTTCAATACCGGTGTGAGGTCGGCATTGTTGGACATGGATAGTTAGCATCATAACAGAAAAATTACAGGCATTTGCAAAAAAAATGCTTGTGTCGTGCAATGGTTATATTCTGGCCAATACGAAACGATTTACTGTCTATGTATATAGTCCAGTGAAGAAAATGGTGCTAGATTGGCGACATCCTAAAGAGAGAAAATTCGTATATTATCAAACAGAGTCTTCCATGAAACCCACAAAGCATAAAAACAAAGGACGTCAAAAGCACATGAACGTACCAATGGTGAAGTATGCTAAGATTTGAAAAAGCTAGATATTCACCAGAACCCACTAGCCCGTGCAATCTTGACTTACGCTGGCCACATCCGACTTAGAAGATGAAATACGAAGAAAAAGGAAAAAACGTGAAATTGTCATGATTGAAGTGTTGCTTTCGGCCAAAATCTAAATCACAAGCATTGATGTTAGTTGTTGTTAGTACTGATCAACTACGCTATAGTAACATAGAGAGAAATTTGATGTTATCTTTTCGTTATTAATTTTTCTACCACTTTAATGATTATGTTTTGATACGTTATAAAATCGTTTCATCATCAAGTATAGCCATTTTAAGCAAATAAATATATATATATATATATATATATATATATATATATATATATATATATATATATATATATATATAAATATAATATTGATGTCATTAAGAAGTTAATAATAATCGTTTGGTGATTTTTAAACTCTTAAACTGAGTGGTTTCGAAACAAATTTCGTTACACACATTCATTCCATAGTTAAGAAAATTGAATGGCACAAGCCAAACACTATGGCGACGTCACTTTATTAAATATCTTGGAACAGAGATATATCGGGTGACTTTTTAAGAGCTTTCCTTATAGACATGAGCCTTAACATAGCCACATAAAAAATAGTCTAAAGGCGTTAAATCGCAAATAAATATATATATATATATATATATATATATATATATATATATATATATATATATATATATATATATATATATATAAATATAATATTGATGTCATTAAGAAGTTAATAATAATCGTTTGGTGATTTTTAAACTCTTAAACTGAGTGGTTTCGAAACAAATTTCGTTACACACATTCATTCCATAGTTAAGAAAATTGAATGGCACAAGCCAAACACTATGGCGACGTCACTTTATTAAATATCTTGGAACAGAGATATATCGGGTGACTTTTTAAGAGCTTTCCTTATAGACATGAGCCTTAACATAGCCACATAAAAAATAGTCTAAAGGCGTTAAATCGCACGATCTAGGCGGCCAATTGACTCGCCCCAAACGTGAAAGAAATTGTTCACCAAACCCGCCTCTCAATTGGGCCATTGTTTCGCCTGCTGTGTGGCATGTGGCACCATCATGTTGAAACCACATGTCAGCCAAGTGCGGATTTGCAATTTTGAACAAAAAAAAGGTGTAATCATCGCACAGTAGTGCTTGCCATTCACAGTAACGTTTCTGTCTTCGTCGCCATTGAAAAAATACGTTCCAATGATAATCCACACCAAACAGTGCAGTTCTCGAGATGCATTGGCAGTTCTTGTAATGCTTCTGGCTGTGCTTCACACCAAACACAGCAATTTTGCTTGTTCACATATTCATTCCAGCAGAAATGAGGTTCGGCGCTATACACAATTTTCTAATAAAAAAAAGTGGACCTTCTTCCAACTTTGCCAGCGCCCATTCATCCAAAGCTAGCCGCTGTGGTAGGTCGTGTGACTTTAATTTTTGCGCCAGCCATACTTTAAAATATTTTACACCCAAATCCTACCTCAAAATTTTCCACTTAGTGGAGTAACAGAGGTCCAATTGCTTCGAATTTCGCCAAAGCGATAATTCAAGATCATCAACAAAACTGGCGGATACAGCTGCGATATTTTCCTCTGTCCGCACTCTACGTATGCGTCTTGGTGGCTTAATGCCCAATAATGTAAGTTTGGTGCGAAATTGAGTCACAATAGCCGAAGGTCGCCCAAACTGACGACAAAATGGAAGAAGTACACGATGCACGTCTTTGCCAAGCATGAATTTTAATAATAAAATTCAATTCATGCTTAAATAATATACCAAACTGAACCTAACATACCTAACAGTGTTGCCATAAAGAAAGTTGCTAAAAAAAATCACCCGATACCATCAACAACATTTCTTTCTTTTTATTATTTACTTTTTTGGGTGAACATTTAAATGAATGAAGCATATGAAAACAATTTACAATATTCATGATGACGGTAAAATAACATTCACAACACCAATGAATTAAATTTAACACTTTCATTTTAATTACTTTCGTATTATAATAAAAATTTGAAAATATTACTAAAATTTTTATAAATATTTAAACAAAATTTAAATAAAATTTTACATATTAAAATAGATAGGAAAACATAAATCGTTTATAAAATAAATAAACGATTTGTAATTGAGAGGTTAAATGGACAAATAATTAATATATTACCATTCATATATGTATGAATGTATTACTAAACAAATTATATTTTTTATATTTTTATTTAATAAATAATTTGTAAACATATTCAAATATACAATTTAATGGCCATTAAATCTATAAAATTGAAGCTTAAAATGATTCATCTTTTTGTTTTCCTAATTCGAAAAAAAACAACAATTTTTAATTGCTCTAAAAATGAAATTGTATTTTTTTTTTTATAAGTTCATTGACATTCGTAGGAAAGGTCAAATAGTTAGACAGCCAGAGCTGGTTAATAAATTAATTAATGTGTCATTTCGTGTTTTTTTTTCTTCTTTTTTATGTTTTAATTATTTTATGTTATATTTTTAAGTTTTTTAAAAACTGATTATTTTAAATCATTTTCTTTTTTTTTCAAAAGCATACATACGAGTATTTTCCCACTTTCATAGGAATTTTTGTGTAGGCCTTTCTATTTGAACTATTTTTTCACTTTTTTTTTTTTTTTTTTTTGAAATGAGCAAAAATTAACACAAATTTACTTTTGTAAAGATATTTTTATTTTCGCGTATTAGTAATTTGGCCGAAATAACAACAACTCATATCACATCATAATTATTATGTTTGTATTTAGGTTGCGGCCCTCTACTTAAACTGTTTATAATATATATTGGCTATGTATGTAGCATGTAACACCTACACATTAAGGTGGGAATTTAAAAAAAAATAGGAATTTTTCCAAATTAGTCTTTAGTTTTCTAACAAATAGGTTAGACTACATTATCTAATCACAACATAGGCCAGCTCTCTCAATTATGGATTAATCAGCAATCTAAACAAAATTTAGCACTTGGCAGTTTTGTTTAAATTATAATTGAATCACAACACAATTCTTTTTATTTACTTCACTTATTGTTTTTGATTAGCATCAGTCAATGAGCTGAATATGCGCAACACTATAACTTGTTCAAAAATATCGCTAAACTACGGCCTACAGAAATACACCTTAACAACTGTTATTTATTTGGTAAAAAATTATCCATAATTTCATTGATCTGCCACATTAATTTTTACCCGGAAATCAGAAAAAGATTTTTACTATGTAGCCAAATAAAGTGAAATTATAACGAAATTGCAACACTGTATACTTTTTGTTATACTATTTCCGAATGTATGATCACACTTCTATCATCAAAACTCTTTTCGTGTTTTTTTCGTTTTTTACATTATATTACAAATATTAAGGTTAGAAGTCTTGGATGTGCTCTTTAATGTTGTCTGCTGTTAAAAATGCTGTTTTAATAAGAAAAATGTGTGGCAATTTATAATTTAACTTAAATGTTGACAGCGCTAAACGTAACACTAATTAGTCAGTATATTTTACACTATCTAGACATAAGGTCCACCCGGCTGTACGAGCTCTTACATCGTTATCAACAACACCAAAACCGGTCGAGATGTGTATGTAAGGCGCAGAAAATTGTTCTTAGTCTCTGTGAAATTGAAGAAAATGGGTTAGACAACATGCCATCTCCAGAGGTGACTACCTTATACCACCTTTAATATGTACAAGTCCTTATCTTAATGCGGGAGATCAGGCGATCTTTATAGCTGTCGTTTCTGATAAAAGCGAAATGTAGGTTGGTCAGAACGTTTACTTTTTCAACTTAGAGAATGACATGTACATTCTATAAAAGACAAAAGACTCAAGAAAATAATATTTCTTGGGCTGTGGCGGTCAGCACTTGCACTATGTAGTAGCTGTTGCGAATACCTCAGTGGCTCATCTACTACAAGACAACAGCATGGTAGATATAATACCCACTAGGAATACACAGTTCATAAATATAGCTTTTTTTCCTTTTAGATTAATCAGCTAATGCTAAATCGAAGCTAATTAACACTTCCTCACTTCTGTCTTTTTATTTGTGGATACGAGTTTGTGGTGCTAATTTATCCTCTATTTCGCAGGCTCATTCTGACGGGACGTGGCTCTTTGAATGAATTTTTGCATTTATTTGGCCAGACCGGACTATGCTAACATTTGAAATTTTGATAGTATAGGTGTTACTCATAATGGAGGGGTTTTGGGATTGCTATAGGTCTTTGTTGGACAATCGGACTTGTGGAGGCTGAGCCCTTGCTGTATTTAAGAGGAGAAAAGGGAACGTTAGGAGATGTACCCACTCCACTTCCAGTACTGGAGCTCATTGAGTTGCCGCATTCGTTTTCCAGCTAATTAGTTCATAGCAGTATGCATTGGTTGTTCGTTTGGTTTGCAGCTTGTTGCGAACTCTAGTTCGTTTTCGGCTTCTAGCTATCGTGCTGTACCTGTTTGCTGCTGTCTGTGTTGCTGCTGCCTGCTTGCTGTTTATTTATTGTTGTTTGGTGCTTTTTGAACTTTTATCTTGGCCACCAGTCCGTAGTCGCTTGGAAACTACACTGGCAGTAGCATTTATGCTACGAAGTCTGAGCGCAGGCTTATTTCTGGTACGATGGGTGCAGGGAGCCCCATGGACCTGGGTCCCTGGCCGACTATGGCAAGTCCCCCTTGTGAGATCAACGTGGTGGCTGTAGTTTGAACCTAAACAGCGGGGAGAGCTATGCTTGCTCGGTGTGTTGTTACAAACTTAACTAGGTGCCGTGAACCGTAGATCGTTAAGAGTTTAGACAGTCTTCGACACCTTACCAAGGTGGAGGTCATGTCCATACAACATGGCTGCGAATTGATACTCACTGGTGATTTTTATCATAGGTGTGGGCGTTGGTAAACGCATTATATCCATTTTTGCTTTCACGTAAACCGACTGACTTTATTTCGAGGGTACTACCCAAGCCAACAAAGCAGGAGTGGTCCGAAAATTGGAAAGTTCGCGTCGTCGCAAGTGTATTATATCTAAAGGAAACAAATTTTAATTAATAAATATTTTTCTTAGAAAACAGAATAGTCATGTAAGCATGGTGTACCGACAAAAGTATTTTATGTGGAAAACATAAAAAATAAGCAGAAAATGTTTTTAAAGCAAAATGCTTATAAAACTTGCCCTGTATATTATTTACATTTTATTACAAAAACAAACACAATTTAATGAAGTATTTTTAGTTACTCTTTATTTATTATAAAAATAACTTTTTTACGCTTTTTTATAAATCAATTCACAGATCAAATCTCTAACGACCACAAAAATTTCGTTGGCAGATCTGTCTTCTTTAACTAGCAAAATACTATTATGCTACTTGTGTGGCTTGAACACAATCAACTAAAGGCTTAGTTCAAAGTGAAACTTATATCATAACATATTTAAAAAAAATATAAATAATCAAACACTAATCGCTTAGATTCAGTTATTTTTTTAGTCGCTTTTTTGCGTAATTCAACAAAAAAAATTTAAACAGTTTTTTCACTGCATTTTATTTCCGTTTCAATTTTATTTATTATATAAAAGAGAGTAAAACATTAAAAAAGTATTTCCATATTTTAGTTAAAAAACGTATACATAAAAAAAACATTCATTTTAAAATATTTATAAAAAATATTAAATTTTTGTATTTATGCATACATACATATATGTACAGTCAGCGTCAAAAAAGTTGTACATCCCTATTCTTAAAATAAATGCGATAAATTTAATCATTTTATGTTTTTTATTTTTGTTTATAATGCTTTACAAAATTCTGTCAAAACAACAACAACGTTCTTAAAATAACTAAATTTATGCAACAAAAGCAGAAAATTCTCTATATTTTACGCGTCAAAAGAAGTAAAGCAGCTCATAAAACAATCAGGCGATTATATTTTTTCAGTTTCAAAGTGACATAAAAAGCCATCTGAAAGATCTTACATATGATGTTTTACCAAATAGATGCTTTAGCTATTAACTTAGCGGATTTACCAACGGATTTTTAGCTATTAACCAACGGATTTTTAAAAAACCAACGGTTCTTATATGAAATAGCGCGCGGATACATTTCTAAACTGGAAACATGTGACATAAATTGAATAATTGAATTGCACAGATTCCACAAGTTATTTCAGTAAAATGTATAAATCCTAAAACCGATTTATCTTATTGGTAGCTTATATGTGCATGAAGATGCGGAAAACCGGTTTTTTCAAAAACAGATTTTTGTAATATTCGATAGCATCTACCAAAAAAAATAATAATACTTCCCACGTATTTCTACATCAATCTATTTTGTCGCATAGTTTTTTTTTTGTGCGTAAAAAATAGAATACTTTCGTTTTTGTTGAATAACTTTAGTTGTTGTAAGAATATTATATTATTTGTTGTATAACTTGTTGTTCTTAAAAATTTCTTAAGCCTTAAATAAAGTTTTATAAAACTTAAAATAATTAAATTCATCGCATTTTTAACGAGTGGAATATAAAATTAATTCTGGAGAATAAAGGTGAACACTTTTTTGACACTGACTGTGCATACATATATACATAAATAAATATATGTTTGTAATAAACAAATGCTGTTGTTTTGTCTAAAAATAAAGTTTAAATATTAAATTCACTCTTTAATATTTTATTTATTCCGATTAATTTGTACAATATTAATAAATAAGTTTAAAATTGTTGCCCTCATATTTATAAAAATATTTTTCATTTATGAATTGAAATGAAATTTTGTGAATATGGAGGTTAGAGTATTAATAAAGGGAATTTAAATTATTAAATTTTTTCTCTTATTTAATATCAGTTGTTTGAATGTTATATTTTAAGGTCTAATGCTTTTTAGAGTGTCAACAGCTTCTCCAATTAAACACCTTTCTACAGAGATTTAAACATTTCTTATTTAAGTGTGAGTCTTGAAAACTGCTTAATGATTAATAATTCAAAATGACCAAATTACTGAATTTGGCTTTAATTATCTTCAGAATCCCTTAAAACTGATTCTGCACTTTAATTAAATGCTTATTAACTAAGAAATATATTGATGTATAGGGTATCATAGAGTCGGTCTTAACCAAATCGAATTTATTTTAATTTTTAACTATTATGATTTCATGCTTTTTACTGTTCGTTTTAAGTCTCTCAAATTGAGTTTCTTCAAATTATTTAATTTTTTTACTTCGATTATATTACAAATTTTGTGATTTTATTACGACTCCTACACATACATTTTGTTGACATTTATATTACGCATTTAGACGCCAGAGAAATCTTTAAATAGAAGTCATTTTATTATAATAATTAACCATAGACTTGAATATTATTTGTATTAATTCAGCTATATATAAAATAATTTTAATTATTAAAATTAAAGAAACAAAACAATGATAAACAAAAGCGTCAATATCTAAGAATTTGCAGCTATTTTTTTCAGTTATTTTAATATGTAAAAAGAACAAGTATTTGAGCAAAATCATCGAGTATTGTTTTAATTAGTAATGGAAAAAATATCAGCCAAATGTCCGTAACAGCTACGCTTGCAGGACCATATTATATTTTTGATAATTTCCCATCACCAATTCTCAAATTGGTGACTGTATATCCTCGATTGTGAATCATTGGTATAGACCTTATCTCTCACGATAACGAACAGTTAGATAATTTGACTTTCATTATTATAAGTATACAATAAGGTAAAAGTGAGCTTTAAGCTAAAGGGAAGATCATCCTACCTGTAACTTTTAAAGTTAAGTTTAAGTTTATACTTGCTATATATATGTATATATTATTTACAATATGGCAACTTCAAATATAAATGTGAAAAATTAACATTTATATATTAATAGTTTTTCAATTCAAAATGGGAAATAGATCGCAAAAAACACAAAAAAAATTAAGCCACAACATACAAATTTTATAAGCAAAATTAACATACATCACAAAAAAGTACGCACGTCGTTGCCACTTCGATTTTAAAGAACTTGTTTAATTTGGTAAAAGTTATCGATATTGTTCCGACACTGCCATATATTAAATAAAGTTAACTTCATTCTACAAGTAAGCTGTAATAACAAAAAAAAAGTTAAAGGTGACTTTAAATTTCACTTTAGCTAAATGGCCCTTAATGTGTTAAATCTCAAAATCTAGATGGCGACTTGTGATGGTATCTTCGAGAAGTCATACGTTCCGGAAATTTTTCAGACAAAAGAGCAATGGTATCGTCACGTTGAGCCGTCTTGTTGAAACTAAACGTTGGCCATACCAATATTTTTCAATTCCGACCAAACAAAATGATTAATCTTCATTCGGAAGCAAAATCCATTCACCGTAGCAGTTGCAGGTTAGGACCAAAGACACCACCAGACTAAAACCCATTCAACAATAATTCTTGGGTTCTCCGAGCCACAATTATGGTTGTTACCGTAGCCTCCGACGTGAATTTGAGTTTCATTCTCTGGTAATATAAAATGCATCATTCAGCATTATAACTTCTTTCGTTGGTCCGAAAGATTACGGGCGATGAAAAGTGGACTAGGTACGACAACAACGTATATAAAATATAATAGACGAAGTAAGCTGAAGCTTCGCAGATGATTATAAATACAGGATTATCACCACGAAAGGTAATGATGCTGTGTGTGATATAAACAACAATGAAGACATTTTTTTGAGTGTATGCTTGAAAGCGGCAGTTGAATAAATTGTTAAGAGTTCTTTCTGGTTAAAATTTGGACAATTGAACAGGATCAGTGGATTTCTACTGGTATTTCTCTCAAAGTAAAGAGTAAAGTAGAAAGTAATAAGAAAGGAATTGGCTTTGGATTGTTTATATAAGTGAAATTGGGAAAACTGAATTTGAAAAATTATTAAACTTAACAATAAATGTCAGGACTACAGGCTAATATGTCTGAAAAATCACATTTTTAAATATTCTTAAGAGTGTTACATCAAAATTGTATGCAAAATGTGAAGAAGATAGCGATCAAACTTAATTTGGTTTCAGACGTGCTATGGGCACTCCAGTAGCATTGTTTCCCATACAGGCTCTTGTTCAAAACTGCCGTGACGTCAAAAAAGACATCTTCTTGTGCGTTAATGACTGTAAATAAGCATTAAAGGTGGAAGTAGATAACTCGCATTTCGAACGTTGTGTGTTGCAAGCTTCTGTCAAAAAAGTTGAAATAGTGTATTTCCATAAATCAAGTTACAAAGCAAAGTATTTCAAAAACGAAATTAATTCAATAAATACAAAAAGCACTTGGGTTAAGTATATTTCACTCTCAATTTTAACAAATAAAATAATGTAAACGGAAAAACATTAACCAATTAGCTGATTCAAGTGTGTTGTGTAACTTGCCGTCCTTAAAGCATTGAAAATCTCAAAGTACCAAGCGTGCTAAGCGCCCAACGTGTGCTATGTAACATCACCTTAAAAATTTATCGAAATATTGGGAGCCCATGTTGATATAAATTAGGCAGCCATAGTAGAAAGATGGGAGCCCGTGTTGATACAAATTAAGCAGCGATATTAGAAAGATGGAGGCCAATATTCGTGTAAATTGGACAGTCCTAGTAGAAATATAGGAGCCCATTTTAGTATAAATTCAGAGGCTATAAGCAGCCATAGTAGAAAGAAGGACGCCCGTTTTGGTAAAAATTAAGCAGCCATAGTAGAAGGATGGGAACACGTGTCGATATAAATTAACCAACCATAGTAGAAAAAAGCAGCCCGTTTTGTTTTGGGATTAAAAGGTAATTGGTCATTACCAGTTTATACAACTAAGCCAAACAATTGATTGTGATCTTTGCTGTCAACAACTGACAAGATTAAAGCAACCAATTTAATTATAACGTCGAGACAGCGCCAGACAATACACGTCTTTGTTGACTCGGCAGAAACTGAGAGAGCTTGGCTGGAAATTTTAATGCATTCTCCATATAGCCCAGACCTTGTGCATTCAGATTATCGTTTGCTTTCTCTCTGCAGAACTCTGTTAATGTACATATAAATTCCGTATAATCCTACAAAACGCAAATACTACCTTGATCAAACATTTTTTTATCTTTTTCTAAAACAAAAAATATATATATAAATGTATGATCTGTGTATGCATAAGAGCAGTATATTTACCCTCCAATTTATTCATCAAAAAATAAAAAACCAATAAATTCATTAATAAATTATAGCGTTAATTGCATTGCGCCCGCTAATTCTGTTTTTTAAGTTTAATCATCTTTTGAAATATTTTCCCTTCTTTTTTCACTTTTTTTTTTTTTTTTTTTTTTTTTTTTTTGTTAAGCTTAATTAATTTATTAATTTATATTTAATTGTTGTATTATAAGTCATTTAGGAGAATTTAAATGTCTGTCTCTCCATTTAAAATTCATTTTCAAAATTTCAGATTTTCAAAATAACAATTCGTTGAGTAAACGCCTTAAAGTCATTATTTTGAAGCCATTTAGGCAAATTTCAAAGCAGCTGCAGTTTAATGTTGTCATGGGAATGATATTGAATGCTTTTATAAGTGATTTATAGGATCTTTATTGGGTTTAAATTTTTTTTATTTTTATATGTATTTTAATTTTGGAAATATTCTGTTGCTGCTGCTGTTGTTGTTGTTGTTGTTCAAAATATCCCATATTAATCAATTGTGTGTGTTTTTTATCTTAATCCTGTCAAATCAAAATTTTTATTTAATGCATTTTAAATGAACTTGAAAATGATTTAAAATGCAAATTATTTTCTTTTTTTTAATTTTTGCGTTATTTTCACTTCCGCCAGTAGCTGCCTGTTTAATGTGTTTGAAAAACATTTGTCATGCTAATTGAAAAAATAAAGATTTCCAACAATGTATTTTTTTCACATTATTATTTAATAAAACAAAATGTTTCACTGAATATAACATTTATGGTTATATTTAAATTAATTTTGACGTTTTCTAAGCCAAAACTTGAAAATGTTATTGAGTCGTTTGATTATGAAATAAAAGTCTGGTCTACAAAAAACAAAAAATTTTCTGGCATTGGAATATAATGATTTTGATGCGCTGAACTCAAATCTGTTTTCAGTTTTTTTCAATCGGGCTCAAATTTTCTTTATAGATGTGGCAAATTTTTCGCTCAAAATATGGTAATTATGTCAATATATTTCATCATAACTTGAAAACCACTTGACCGATTTTGATGCAATCACCATCAAATGTTTAGGAACAAAATTTACTATAAATCAACTGAAAATTTTTTTTTTTATTTTCAACAGTTTCGAAGTTATTCGTAACTTAGTTGCGAAAAAAAATTTTCGCACAAAATTAGTGCAATTTTTTTTTTTTTTTTTTTGTTCAAAAAGTCATAAAATTTTTTTTTCCAGAATAAAAATTTTAGATGTTAAGCACTTAAATTAAAGCTTGAAATGTTGAGAATAAAATTAGCTATAAATCATCGGTTGAGTATTGCTGATTTTATTTAAAATGAAGTGCAGCTACCTAACTTTGACTTGCATCAAAATCAGTCGAGTCGTTTTCAAGATATGATGAAATATATTGACATAACTACCATATTTTGGGCAAAAAATTTGCCATGCCTTTAAAAAAAAATTGAGCCCGAGGGTAAAAATTGAAAACGGATTTGAAGTCAATGCATCAAAATCATTATATTCCATATAGTTTTATTTAAAGTAGTTTTTTGCCGTGGACCAGTGTAATTAAGATTGTAAATATGGGTACGAAACAATAAGGAAATCAACGGTGATCAAAATTCAAAAAATTTGTTTTAAAGAAAAAATATCTTATTTAAAAAAAAATAACAAAATTTTATAGGAAATATGCTCCTCTTTTCCTTAATAAAGTAAGTACCTTCCATTCTGCCTTTAATATTGCCGGTTATTTAAAAATATTTACTTGGCATTAAAAATTTTTATATATTTATTTATTTTTTTTAAAACATTTTTTTTATATTTTTTATTTTTTTAATTTTAATATTTTTTCTATATCCAATACATATTTATTATTTTCGCATTTAACAGTGCATAAGATGTAGTGGGCGTGTGACTATTTGACATTGTACTCATATTTATTTTAATTTTATTTGTTTTAATAATTAAACATCATAAAAAACATAGAGAAATAATATACATACATAAATATATTCATATATATACATATCGCACTTGTGCCGCTAAAGTGAGTCAATTCAAAATTTGTCAATTTTCACTTTTTGCATGATAACGGTACCCACTGTAAAAATCTGACACTATTTTCTCTACTCTCTCGCTAAAAAAAAACACTTGTTATCCCTTCTTGTGATATACACTATGCGACAAAATAGAATATAAACTTTTAATGAATATGATCATTTTGCTAAGAATTAAGAACTACATAAAATGGTTCTAAAATTTATTTTAAATATAAATTAGTAACCCATCTGAAATATAACACATTGTAAGGTCATTTTTTGAAAATAATAAAACCTAAATATGGTAAAGTTTGTTGGGATGATAAATTTGAACTCTATTGATAAAATACCATCAGCTTGGAATATTAAAATATCTTTAAATTGCAAAACTTAAGCCATAAGCTTGTCAGTAAGGATACATTCAGAAACATTAGGCAAGTTGGTCAATAGTATAACGAAATGACTTCGAGGTATCATTCAAAATCAAAAAGTACACGAAACAAATAATAAGGAGTAATAATTTTATGTAGAAATTGTTTTAATCAAATTTGTTTGATTTTTACACTTTCTTTTGTCGCGTGCAAAATATTCTTTAATTTATAAAAAATTCATAAAAATTAAATTTTTCTGTTGTATATATCAAAATTGATTTTTATTTTTTAGATGCGTTACTATTTAAAATGAATTTTACAAATATTTTAAATGGTTTTTAATCCTTAGCAAAATGGTCACATTCATTGAAAATATGTACTTTATTTTGTCGCATAGTATAATTTCATATTTAACTCTCTGTTGCGCTAAACTTTGTTCGAGCGGCTATATCTTTTTTAACTTTGTTTCCAACTAAATTGGGATCAAATATGGTAAAAACAAAAAAAAAACTTATATTTACACTCGAAGCGTAGCTTTTAGAAAGTGTTGTACAATAATAATTGTATAAAATTTTTTTATTAGAAGAAAATAATAGATTTATATATTTTTTGATTATATTTAATATATTTTAAAATATTTCTATATTTCTATATTTTTTAGGTGCAGTTTTTGAAACTCCACCTTAGTTCTAAAATCTTCAAAAATTATATAGTCTATTTTTAGCAGCTCTAAGCCTTGATTTCTCTGATTCATCGGGCAACTCAACTCTTTTCAAAAATATTACCAGAAATGTTCGCTTCGTCAGCATGAATTTTGATCAATAACATTTCAGATTTTGCCTCAGTATCAGAGTCATCCTAATCAAATTCAAAAATTGTTGCATTCCTCTTGCTGTTAAATACTTTTATCGTTACTTAGCTGACTAAATGTACAAAAAAGTAAGTAAAGGACTGGAAAAGAACGCAAAAGTAAAGAAAATTGCAATAACAAATATTGAAATAAACACTCCGTTTATGCGCCATGTTGTATATATAACAACAGATAAATTATAGTCCCAAAATATTGTCTAATTAAAATTTTTTAAATTTTTTTGTTATATTTCACTTGTTTATAAACTATTGCAACTAGAAAAAGAATTTCACTGAATTATCTTAAGATTTTCTAAAAAATTTAAGCAATAATTTTTTCATAAAATAAATATTAAAAAAATCAGCAGACTCGACCGAACGAAAATTATAGTAAAAAACACAACAATTTTTTTGCTTCAGCAAAATTAGTAAAAACTAATATAACAACCTAGAATTTCACTTTAAATTACTTCGATAAAAAATAAAATATCGGTAGACATGAGAACAAATGCATGAAAGGGTTACCAGAAATATGTTTTCGTCTCTATTGATTATTTGAAAATTTTGAGTGGACTTACTTTAGCAGTACAAGTGCGATATGTAAAAAAAAATCCAAAAAATTGTACACAAAACAATTTTATTTGTATCGGTTTCGTGTGTTTTTTATTTTTGCAATGTTTCCATGAAACAAAATTTGTATGATCATTTATTATTGTGTACAATGACAATTTCTCACAAGGACGGAGAAACGAAAAACGAACGACCGGCCGATAGACTACTAGTCAGATAGGCAAATAAGAAACATATACAAATGACAGACATGTACACAAATGTGATATAAAAGTTTAAAATTATAAAAAAATATAAAATTTTTAATTTTAAATGAATGTCATCTACATGCATACATACACACATACATACATAGATAGATACATACATAGATTCATACTGCAAATCAAGTTCAATGAATTATTTATCATTTTAAATATTACTTGCATTTGCATATGCAGTTTTTGAAGAAATGTTTTCAAAGTAGAAAAAAAATTCAAATCATATTTTCTCTGGAGAATTCTAACAACCAAGTCTTAACAACTTATTTTTTTTACACATCCAATGGATGAGGTTAAAGCGAATTAGGACGTACGATAAGCAGTGTTGTCAACATTTTATAATCAAAACTAGTCAAAAGGCGTTAAAAAGCGCTTAATTATATTTTATAAAACTAATTGTAATCAAAACGCGCTGTAAGAAAGCGTTAATAATACTGTTACGTTTTAACCTTTTTAAAACGTTTGAGTTAGTTTAAATTGCGTGTAAAATAAAATAAATACCGTTTTTATTTTCTTGTTTCACTGTTACCTTTTATTTACTACACAATAACTTTTATACAGACAACAACAACTTAATATTCGCTATACAGCGTCTTTATCTTCCGACAGCCAAATGATAACTAACTAACACGTAGGTAAAACAGACCTTTAAATACCAAATTGTCTGCATTTCAGAATGTTCAGGAAATATCGATCATCTTCTATTTCCATATCCGCTAATTCATATGTAACGTAAAGATATTCGATGTGGCAGTGCTGCCAACTTGACATATACCAAAATACCACAATAAAGAGTTGTATTTTTATTTTCGTAACAACTTTTAAAAACAGAAAAATATACTGAAACTGAAGAAATCTATTTTCAAAATTTATTTTTTTTACAAATATTTTTTAATAATTCCAATCGTTCGAATTATTATTAAAAAACAAAATGAAAAACGATTTAGAAACAGCAACAAGGTTGTATTTTTTCTCCAATGCTATTTAACGTTGTCCACGATTTGGTGTTAATGTAACCTGGGGACTTAACACAAAGTTCTAAGACCTGGATTACGCAGACGACATCACCTGGCTCACAGACATTGAGACATGCAAGGAAAGCTGGATTCTACATAGGCGTAAGCATATAGAGCGGTCTTGTGGATAACCATCTTCAAAACATGAGTTGCATTACGAAAAAGCTTAATAACTCCGTCAATATCCAACGGATTTCTAAACCTTAAGTCTCATTTATTCATAACTAATAATAATTTCTTAATTCATCAATAGTATGGTCCCTGTATAAGATAGTGCTCAAAAACGCATCTAAACTTGAAAAATATGGGAAAAATTGGATAAAAAATGTGTTTGCTTGGAAAATACACCCAGATTCATCAAGGCTGCTTAGGCAACATATATATAATTTAAAGGTCTGTTTCTCTTCTTTCAAAATTCGAAAAGAAACTTAAAATCAGACAATATTCAGCTAAGTTATTAGCTTATAAATTCATGAAGGCCTGAAAAACCGGTTTTTTACCCGTAACTCGAGATTTTAGAAGTGTTTTGAAAATTCCAAAAACAGATATTTATTCTACTCGCCAGCGCCTATCAGAAAAGTAGTATTATTTCCCACATATTTCAACTACGTTCATTTTTGTCGCACCGTGTTATCTGTAATAACGTAATTTTCACAGCATAAACCAATTTAAGTCCATAGTTTATATGAATTAATGAGTTTACTGAATTAACTTTCTATTTCTTAAGGGGGGTTTACACGGTAATACAAGTCGTACGACATGTCAAATTTTTGTGTAGAAGGGAACGGATAGTATTGTTTAAACTCAATACGTAATGAGAGAGTACAACATTAAGTAATAAAATACGGATGCAAATTTGACAGTCGTACTGTTTTCTATGTTTTTTTACAATTTTTTTAAAAACCATCACACTTTATTAAATCAAAAACTTATTTTTATGTAAACAAATAGAATAAACAAAGAAAAAATCGAATTTTTTCGCTTGCACTACTGGTCTCTTCTAAAACAACTGCTTTCATTTTACTTTTTTTTGGTTTTTTACGTATCGGGTAAACGTAAAAAAAAACTGTCGTAAGATTCTTGCTCTCATTTTTAGAATACGTATAGGTTTTTTAATATCTTCTCTTTGATTTACCCTTTACAAATAATTTCAAATTGAAAAACACTAAGGATAAGAATGCGACTTTTCGGTAGATACAATACTCTGAATGTAGCGCGAAAGGCGCTAAATTGACAACACTGATAATAAGGCCAAAGAGGGAAGACATTTTGAATGATACATTATATATCAATAAATAAAAAAGTTGGTCCAAAAATATTCGTATTTTTAATTTTATAGCCTTAAATATATGTAACAATATTTATGTCCATTCTAAGTAAATCTTAAATTTCCTACTATATTTGTATTTTTTTCCCGATAAAAAGTGCATTATCAGGCTTTTACGTATGAATATCAAACACATATGTATGTGAAACTATCATCCCATTATATTAGCTATTTCTGTACTCATATATATTTCTCTACAAACATATAATAACAATACATATTCGTATAAATATACTCGTAGATATGTACTTATTTTATTTATTTTCTAAGTATTTATCTATTTGATCTTTGATTTACTCTCACGCATTTGGCTTATTTCTAATTCAAAAGCCAACACTTTACTGCTGTTGATGTTTCGCTTATTTTAATATTTTGCTTCGCAAACTATTGTTGTTGCTGTCTTCATAACCGTATTTAACACCTTCGCATTTTCATAATTTCGCACAGAAATTCCCTCAAAAAATAAAACCAAAATGAAATATTTCGAGTTCCGCATGTGCTACAACAAAATTTTTTTATATTTTGTATTTTTGTATTTTATATTTGCGAATACTCTTCTCTCAATAAAGTACGAGATATATGTATCTCTATACGTTGTATTGTCTTTTTTTAATAGCAGCGCTCTTTTATATGAAAAAATATATATTTTGCTCAAAAGTTGCCTTCGACTAACACTTTAACATACCTTTCGGCACAATAATTTTACTCTTTCACTTGATTTTTTTATTCTTTCTTGTTGTTTTTATTTCTGTTTTGGCTTTCTATGTATGCGTCATAATTTAAAAATACTATCAACAAAAAAATAAATTAAAAAATACATATATAAAAAATGAAAAAGCGAAAGAACGAAAAAAAATCACAAAATCTGTGAGTAAAGATTTTATATATAAAATTATCGAACAAATCGATTAGAAGTACTTATTGTTTTAAAAGCATTTTCAATTTTTACACCCTACATTATCGTAGGTGGTGGGTTGGTTTACTGTGTTCGTTCTAACAATATTAGTCCTAAGACAACATTCAATTTAGACCATGTTTGTTCAAGTTATCAAAGGTTTAAGGGAAACGTCTTAGTTTTTGGTAAGAAAAAATCCAACGGATAATTTTTTCATTAATCAAAATGCTTATATTTACAAGACATTTGTCCTTAAAAAGTTTACTTTGCACAAACCTTATAATGTGTAGCAAAATTTGTTAAATTTGTGACCACAATTGACTCTACCACACAGATATTTATGAAAACAACCGTAATAGTTATATATCTAGAGTAGGCATCAAGTTTAAATCGTATATTGATGGAATTTCTTACAAGTACATAATTACAAAAAACGTATTTTAGCTTATTTTTGCCATCGCCTACCTTTATTTGCTGACGTTTTTTGATAAAAGTTTCAAAAAACAAATTAATCCTGGCTGTGTACCAAAGTAATTAATTATTAATTTATTTTATAGCTAATTTTTTCATAAAATAGATTTCAAACACATTTTAATTTTTTATGAATATAAGTATGTAAGACTATGTATTTAATTTTTTTTTTTAGTTTTCGGTAAAAACTTAAATGCCAGCTAATAACGTAAAGTTAGGTTAGGTCAGTTGGCTAATTAACCGAAAAACTTGTTGGCTACAATTAGCACTTGAATGCCATTTTGAAACCACACCAACACCACATAAAAGAAGGAAGATAAAAGAGAATACAGCCACCCTATGCTGGGTATAAAATGGTGAAAATCAAAGGGATCCAGGTACTCCAATTGTAAACCTGCCAGACTTAGAGAAAATTAATGACTGTTTCCCACTCAGAAGTGTGGAAATAGAATGGCGGCTATATTCACAAGTTTCCGTGCCCTTTTTCTGGATATAAAACGTTTGTGCTAAGTTACATTACAATTGAACTGCCCAACAAATAAATGACTTACATAGCTGTCAAGCGCTTGTGCTCTTTGGAAAATCATAGGATATGATCTAAATAGTAATTTTAAAACTTTTAAAATGACTTTCAAGCTAAGTGGTCATAAAGGATTGTTAAGCATGTCTACCGATCAATAAAACAAAGTAGTTTCTAACTCGAACTGCTAGCAGCGATACTTATCTATTAAAAGCCGTTAAATGTGGTTGAAACAATGACGAAATACTTGAAGTCTTTAACACATTTGATCCATTAGTAGCATGTTTCCACGTAGGCAAATATTCATATTTCGCTCTCTCATTCGTAATTTATGCCTCAAACACTACTAAAACAACATGCTTAGTCATACAAAATTTGAAGAGCAAAACATCTCGTTTTAAGTTGTTTCAGTATAAAACAACTTCTGAAACAAGAATAATTTTTTTATCGAAAGTTTATCTGAATTTTCCGTCAAAATAACAAATGTAAACAAACGAAAAATAAACAAACATTAAAACTTCTAGAAAAAAGTAAATACAAAATGGAAAAAAAGAAGTTTTAATTTCTAATTGAGTCGAAGATGAATTTCGAGGCCCATAAAAATCTGTGTATTCAGCATTTGCAACTTTTAAAGGAACTTCACTGCTAAATTAAAACACGTATATGACGTGTAAGCGCTACGATTAGCGATTGTGATTAATACCTGTAATTTCTACAAACAGATATCTGGTCGTGTTTGTGTCTAACAGTTATTTTTACCTATTCGGTAAAACAACTTTGGTAATTTCAACATTACTGACGTGTTTTTACTTTGTTAAATATGGCAATATTTGTCAAACAAATTTGTCATTTTATATTATTTTAAGCTCAAACCCGGCATGCATCGCTATTCCTATTTTCATTATTATTTTAACTCTTATCTTTATTAGCATTTTTACACCTTTTCCCATATTTTATCGCATTCCAGTACAAGTTCAAACATTTGAGATAGCCTATATGATGGACTTTGCAAAAAATTTTAAGATAATTGGTTCTGCTTACAAACATACAAACACACATTCATTTTATACATAAAATTATTTGTTTTTGTATTTTTGTAAATTATTTGACAATTCAATGAAACATATGTAAATAAATTTTTATTTGCATTACATAACGGGTTGGTTACTATAACAGGAGATGATTTGAATTCTGCATAGCAATGTCCAGAGACAACCTGAGGATACTTACCGGCCTTTTGAACGGTCATTGCATGCTAAATAGACGTCTGAGTAAAATGGTATTAGTCTCAAGAACAATGTGCAGATTCTGTGATGAGGAAATCGAGTTATTGCGGTTGGTATAAACCGACATCCTGAATTTCGTAATATATACGAGGTAGGCAGAGATATTATAGGGAAACCATATAAAGATGATTACGGGCGATGAAAATTGGGTCATGTACAGTAATAATGGGTAAAAAATATCATAGAAGCAGCAAGGTGAAGATTCGCAAGCGAGTTTAAAGACAGGCTTTACACCAAGAAAGGTAATGCTGTGGGTCTGATTGATTCTGATCTCCGCTGTCAACAATAAACAAGATTGAAACAAGCAATTTAATTAAAACGGTCAGAATTGATCCACAGAAATATGTTGTGTTCCATCATGACAACGCCAGACCACACACATCTTTGATAACACGGCAGAAGCTGAGAAACCTTGCAATTTCAGTTTATCATTTATTTTGATCTCTGCAGGACTCTCTTAATGGTGTAAATTTAATTTCCATAGAGGCAAATAGAACGCAATTGGATCAGTTTTCGCTCAGAAAACCCAGAAGCTCTACACTAGTGGAATAATGACTTTACCAAAAAAATAGCAAAACATTATCGGTCAAAATGACACATATTTGGTTTAATAAAGCTCGTTTCCAATATAAGAAAAGGTATTTTATTTTTGGTCAAATAACCTGGACTTTTTCCAATACCCAATATACGGAAGCAAAGAATTATCCAAAATTATATAAAAAATATGTTTTATTGAAATATCAACTAGAAAACTTATTGTTCACTACACTATTCTAAGATTTAATTTGCTTTAATTTTGAATAATAATTGTTTTAATCAATTAACTTTAAAATAAAGGGTGTCCAAAATGGAGGTATCATTTTAATTTTGCTGCCATTTTTTTCTCCATGTAATTTTTATTCTTAATTTTTACTTTCTGATTCTAAATATATTCCGTTAGTTAATATGGAACGTCACACGAAAGAACAACGCATTTTTATTATTAAAACAGTTAGTTTCTTGGGCTATCGAAACACAAGAAGAAAATTAGAATTTTTGTAACAAAATAATCTTCACCGATAAAACCCCTTTCTAGCTCAATGGCTACGTCAACAAGCAGAATTGCCGCACTTGGGGTGGACGGAATCCAAAAGATATCTTAGAGCAATCATTACATTCGCAAAACGTTTCGGTTTGGTGTGGTTTGTGCTCCGGAGAAGTCATCAGACTATATTTATTTGAAAAAGAAAATGGAAATGCGATTACGGTCAATGAAAATCGCTGCAGGGAGATGATCCGCAGCTTTTTGTGGCGGAAAATTTATGATTTAGACGTAGAAAATATGTGGTTTCAACAGGATGGTGCCCAACACACAAAGTAAAGCTCGAAAATCACATTATTTCTCATAGCGGAGGAGTAAATTGGCCACCAATATCGGCGATTTGACAACTTTAGCTTTTTTTGGGGTATTTTGAAATCTAAGGTGTACAGCAATAATCCTATAACCGTTCAAGAGCTTAAAACAAACATTATCGAGCAGATATCAACCATTGACAACAGTTTATTGAAAAATATGATTGATAATTTTGGTAAAAGATTGGGAGCCTGCCGAGCAAGTAGGGGGGGGCATAATTTTTTATTTTTAAATGGAACCCATTTTTAATAAACTAAAATAAAAAAATTGTCTTCTTTTATTAAAATTAAAATGATACCATATTTTGGAAACCCTTTATGTAAAATACTGTGAATTCATTATCAAAAATATTATTTAAAAAAAGTGAACACACTAACAAGTATTTAATAATTCAACTCAATTTGTTTGTGCATACTTACACATACTCACTTTTCAATGTTAAGATATTTTTGTTTTGAGTGAACAACTTTTGAGTACGTCCACTAAAAGAGTCTTAGACTTACACGTTTCAATAAGAGAACAACCATACAATTTCATTCAATATTATTTTTGATATTTTTGATTATACTCGATTTTTATAAAATAAAAAAAAAAATAAAATATTGTATGTATTTATTTTTAATATCTTTATCTTTATATACGTTAAATGAGAGTAGCCATTCACTCTTCTTGTCACTTGCTTTGGAGGCCAACAATCTTTCAATAATGAAGATAATAAATGTATGTATATATAGTATGTATGGGTATATATTATATTTTATTTATTTTTCTTTTCTTTTCTTTCCTAAAAAAATTCAAGTATCTTTTTAAAAATACTTTTTTTATTTTTTGCAAACTTTTACACTACTATATATTATAGTACATAATATATTTATTTATATTTCTTTTATCTTTTTTATACACTTTTATTTTTTTTTAATATTATATTGTATAATTTACACAATTACAATATTAACACTTTGCTTCACTAATATTGCGTTGAAACTAATTTTGTTTTTACTTTATTAGTAAATTTAAAATATTCTGACGTATGTATTTCTTTATAAACGTGTTTTATTATTTTTCTTTTTCTTTTATTTGTTTTTTTTTTTTATTTTATTTTAAGTTTGTCCTACTAACAGCTGATTTAAATTTATGAAGACGTTTTAACGGCAAATTTGGTGGAATAATTCAAAACCTAAAATAATATAAAAAATATCACACGTTTGTTCAGGTTTCACGAGATACCGGCATAAAGGCTAAAATTATTTTCTGCTGAAGAAAAAAGAAACAAAGTGCTTCCCTTAAATAAAAGTATGTTAAAATGAAACTTAGTGCTACCCAACGGAAAACACTAACAAAAATATTTGAAAAAAGTTAAGAAAAGCAGAAATGACGTTAGAAAACCGTGTTAGTGAAATGTATTAAAAAACTGCCTAATTTTGATTAAAATATTAGTATCTGTTCAGATGTACATGTTGCTATGCTAGGTTCCGCATCATTAGGGTCACTCTGACTGCTTAGCAAACAGCTCAGCTATGGCAAAACGCATCAGGACTAAGAAAAGCGAAGAGGTTTGTTTTACTATCTTCTGGTAGAACACAAAAGTAAATTTTACTCAATTAAAACGAAGTAAATGTACTAACGGGTCTATTTAACAGGCATAGTGGTTTTAGATACTATTGATATATTGTTAGGGACACAATGTCGTAAACGATACTCCCACGTTTGTACATTTAAGCTTTACTATGGGGGTTGGGCTATTGGTTTGTTTCAAGGCTGCGATCACCCTGTCAATACTGTATTTATTTGAACATTGCTGCCAGTACCACTATACGTCTCATTTGTAATTCAAATTCGTAACAACAATTGAATAGAAGGTTTTGGAATTTACTAGAGCATACGAAATTAATGTTAATTTACTATAAAAGTCGGCGCATTGTGCCTTGTTAGCAAGTCAAATTTTAACTATCAAAGAGTAAGATCTTGCTAAGGCATTAGTAAAAGTGTGGAGTAAATTTGGGTATTAAGTGGAAGTTAAATAACTTGGATGCTGTATAATTTAATTGTGTAAATAAAAGACTGTATAAAGTAAAACAATACCAGTTGTTCAGGTGTGATGTGAGCGTTTTTCACTAATTTTTAATGGGAAAGTAAAAAACATTTTACTCAAAGTACTGGCCATTGCTAGCTAGACATTTTTCCCATCTTTCAGGCACATTATTTATTTAACGCAATTTAAAAGAACTCAAACGTTTTAAAAAAGTTAAAACGTAACAATATCTTAGAAAATGTTAAAACTAATCGGTGTAGATTCTATTTAAAGTATGTTGCAACATCTGAGCCTTGTTAGAATCTTCAATATGATGACAAAAGAAATCAATCAATCAATCGCTCCGAAACTTATGGATGTTGCAAATATTGATATTGATTTGTTCAAAAGGACCTCAGATGATGAAAAATGTAGCTCTGTTTATGGGGACTACTTTGAAACCATATATGTCCGAATGAAAAACCTTGAATTTCGAAAACCATCAAAAGCACGACAAGTTGTTGAAGAGTCAAGTGTTGCTCACCGCAATAGCACTTTCAGTCAATAAGGAATTTTACCTTAAAGATATGCGCAGTTCTAGATTTACAAGAAAACACGCTTCAAAATATAAATTTTATTTCTTATAGATATATCATCGCAATTCGTGTGGTTAATATTGTGGTTTCGCCTGCATATAAATTCCATAAACAACAAAATGTTGCATCAATTAAAACATTAATGACTGCATAGCTGAGAAACCTTGAGACTGTACCAAAAAATACATACCGGAAGTGCAGCGATGGCTTAATATAAGCCCAGTCAAAAGTGTATTATTTATAATCACGAGGAAATAGTTTGAAAGAAGCAAAAATAAATCTTTTCTGACTTATTAACAAAATTCAGCAGTCGTTCAAGATCGATTATTATTTAGGGTAATTTTATTAGTGTCGTTTTTCCTATTCTCATCATTTTTAATATTTTTTTGTTTTTTTGTTTTTTTTTTTTGGAAAGTAATTAAACAATAATTGCTGTTCATTAACCCACAAAGAAATATGGTAAAACTGGGATTAATTGGATTAATAGAAAATATTTTAACTATTTTTACAGTTATGTAAAAGCCAGATTTAGATGATATTAATTTCATAACACCATTACTTTTTAATTTTAAATGAATGATTCACATATGAATATGGTAATACCAATGGTGAATAATCATAATTTCTAATTTAATAACTAAGTCATCGTTTTCGATGACTTTAACTAGAAATAAAGATTATACAATAGCTTAAAATTGCTTATTATTTTCACTCTACACCACCGCAGGCTAGGTATAACTAGATGCTTTTAGAATATACTTGCCTAACATTTATTTTTATTTATGCCTATTGATTAAATACGCTTTTAATAACCTCTCAAAAATTATAGTTCTAGGGTAACCAAACAGCTATAAACAGTAAATTTTGACAACATTTACCAATTATAAAACCAAACTAATCGGCAAAATCATGTTTTGATCAATCTATTTTTCGGTTCTAAATATCATACTGGTAAAAATTTAATCAACTGACCCTTAGTAAGACTGATGATAATAGACATACATTATTTTCTCAACATCCCAAGTGGAACAAGGCGAAGCTTCTATCAGTCAATGAGCTTCACCCTGTTGAAAATTTTCAGATGGTCTGACCTGTGATTTAGCCGAGGACTTCTCGGTTCGTAGGCGGGTGCCTTACCTATAATACGACAGTGCCACTCATAGACTTTCTAGTGATTATATCTTACCGGCTTCGATACCTAGCAGAGGCCACTGGAAATGGGATAATCCGTCTCTTGGCGATCTGGCATTTTATACAGAGGATTCCAAGATGTAGGGGGGATTCCTGTTGCCTAGTGCAGTGTTTTCGGAGCCATTTACAATTGGGAACATAGCGGAATTAATCTAAAGTATTAAGGTATTGCCGCTGTGTATGGTAAGAGCTTCAATTCCAGGCCAGACCATCTAAAACAGAACAAAACTTTTCTAATGCATTTGCCGTTCAGAATCGTAGTTAAACTGTAGGTTCCATAAGCAGCCGTTTTCCTCCAAGAAATGTTATGGGAATTTTTATTACTATTATTATAAAAGGTAGCTTTCGGAAATCGGTAGCTATTTTTACAGATGGCTAAGCGGCCCTTAAAACGCTTAAATCATGCTCGATTAAATCTAAAATCGTCTTAGAGTGCAAAGTGGCCTGGGAATAATGCATGATGAATGGGTGCGACATGGCTCTGTGGTAGCGTACTCTGTATTGCCTCGTTATGCCACTACATTGGCCAGAACTGGCCAATTCTGGTACAATAAGCCAAATTGTAGAATATCGAGGTCTATCTGGCTAGTCATCTCTGTCGAAGGACCTGTTGCTTAATATTCATGAACAGGTCGGAGCTAAGGTTGGCTACGGTCAACATTATTAGCCACTGCAACACACTTTCGATGACTTGTAAACGGGAGAATAGCAACCCCGAAAAGTTTATTTTTCTCTTCTTTGCAAATCCGAAAAGAAACTAAAATCGCATAATATTCAGCTAAGTAATAACTTGAATAAGCTAATACTTATAAGAGCATGAAGGTCTCAAATACCAGTTTTTTATCTGTAACTCGAGATTTTTGATGTGTTTTGAGAATTTCAAAAACAGATCCTTGTTCTACTCTACATCGCCTATCAGAAAAGTAGTATCATTTTACAGGTATTTCAACTTTGTTAAATTTTGCCGCACTGTGTTATTTGTACAACAAAAAGTGTAAAATTTTCAAAATTAATAACTAATTCATCAGTATTATTTATATGAAAGACTGAATACCATAACTAAAAGTAAGAAATTTTAAAATTTTTAAGAATTTTTTTTAAGTCTTAAATACAGATCAGGGAAATAAATAAAATTGTTTAAATATTTTTATTGAATGTTTACACATATTTTGCATTTTATTGAAAAAATACGTTTGTGCATTTTAATAAATTATTATCACACACAAATATTTTTCCATACAAAATAAAACAAATTATTCAAAGAATATAAATGATAATTTCTTACTGCATACGGATAGAATAGTTGGTATTGCTAATATTCCTGCCAATGTTGCATCATTAGTAAAACAATTCAGAAAATATAAATAAATTTGTTTGCAAAGAGCGTAATTATTATTATAGCGAAGCAATTAATACCCTATGCCATAGACAAACAGTCATGTGTCTACACACTCTGTTTTTTTTTTTGTGTTAGAAAAAGAATATCGAAATTTAACTAAAATTAATTTTTTACGAGTATATGTATTTATAAAATCTTTAATATTTATCTATTTTTTCATAAGCGAATATACATATATTTTAGGTGTATACAGGCTATAAGATATACTAACACTTGCCCAACAATTTCAAATAAAATTGTTGATCTTTTCAAATATTCCATAGAAAATTAACGAAGAAGAATAGCGAAAGAAAATCAAAAACGTAAAATTAAATAAAAGAAAATTTATATAGAAATTTAAAAGCAAAAAAAACGAAAAATTTCACACGAAATTTTCAAAGGAAACACAACCAATTTAAAACACACAAAAATAACTGAAACTTTGGTCTAAAAATAAAAAATTTATTTAAAGATATGAAACCATGAAAAATTGTATAATTTTTACCAAAAAAAAAAAAAACAAAAATAAAATTTATAATAAATAAAAAATATATTTTTTATGTTAAAGGTTAAAGAAAAACTGGCGTAAATGCTCAAACAATACATACTCGTAAATTAAGTATTTGACCAATGTTTACAACTTAAATGTTTTATTCGTTTCAGCAAAGTACTTAATAAGAAATGATAATGCATATGAAAATTGTGTTGACACGTTTGAAAAGATTCTAAAAATTTCAGAAAAATTTCAAACAATAAACATAGTCATGAAAACCTACCTACCTGAACTGTCTTTTAGATAGATAAAAAAAAATAATACGAGGGGTACTATTTATATTTCGGGAATAGCAAATAATAACAAATATTTTTAAATGAAAATGGATTTATTGTTTTTCCCCTTGATGATCAATACACTTTTGCATTCGTTCAAACCAGTTTTTCCATTCCTCTTGAGACACCACCAAAAAATGGTTTTTGAACGTTTTACTGCTTGTTCGGCGCTCGTAATTCGTTCATCACGCAGTTTACCTTTGATTTTCGGCAACAAAAAGAAATCAATGAGTGCCAAATCAGGACTTAACGGAGAATGCGATATCAATTCAAATTTTTGAATGCTCAAAAATTAACCTGTTTGAAAAGATGTGTGAGAGCTATCATTGTCATGATGGAAAGTGATTCATCTTCGGCGATTGGTTTTACGAATATCTAAGACGACTTTCGGCAAACAAATGGTCAGAATTGAACGTCCTACGTTTCTCAAGCGGTACAGTGACAACATGACCGATTCGACCGAAGAAGCAGGCAAACATTTGCTTTGCTGTCCTTTTTATACGAACAACTTTTGTTGGGTTTAGCTCGTACCCACACGATCGATTGATGTTTTGTTTCCGGCTCATACGTCACCTGTCACTATTTTATATACGTCTTTTGAAGCACCACGGTCGAACATTTCAAAAATTTCCTTACGGCAATCGACGTGAGCCTTTTTTTGAGCGTTGAATAAATTATGAGGTATCCAACTAAGTGTTCATGCAAAATCGTAGGTATTGCAGTGGAACTAATGTGCAAGGATGGCGCTATCTCACAATATGTCACATGAAAGTCTTGCATTACCAATTCACGCACTGCATCGATATTTTGTGGCACAAAAAGTGATTTTGGGCGACCTTTACGGAATTAGTCAGCGACCGAACTACGACCACGATTGAATTCACTATATTAGCGACATATATTAAATTTCTCGCGCAAAAAAGCCATTTTTTCGTTGGCTGTGTGGCAAATGGCACCAAGAAGCCCGTTATCATCTCGCGATAGCGAACACCATTCACGGTAACTGCTTGGCCAATCTCATTTTCGCACAAAAAGTCACTCTTCGTGGATGCATCGGCTTTTCAACAATCACTCGTGGATTCTCATTTGCCCAAATGCGGCAATTCTGTGAGATATTTGGTCGATTATGCTAACCAAACAAATCCCGAAGTGCACGAAATGCATTTTGATTTGAACGCCCATTTTCGTAAACGGCTTCAACTATCTATCACGGCAGCCATATGAATGAAATTTGAATGGCCTACGCGATATAATGATATATATATATATATATATATATATATATATATATATATATATATATATATATATATATATATATATATGGCCTTACAGTACCCCAATCGATCGAGCATTTTCGAGTCGTATCTCTGGTTTGTCGGCATAACACTTGTCTTTAACGACGCCACACAGAAAATAGTCCAACGGTGTCAAATCGCAGCTTCTTGGTGGCCAACTGGACCAATGTTGCCTCCGTTCCACAAGCCGCACCAAACAGTCACTCGTAATGAGTGCATTGGCTTCTGTAAGACGAGCACCAAATACGGTAATTTTGCTTATTAACGTACCCACCAAGATGAAAATGAGCTTCATCCGAAAATGAAATGGTTTTTTTTTATAAAATCGACATCATCGATTCAGCGTCATACCGAGATCTTTTCACAAAATTAGACGTAAACTGGTGCGTGAAATGATCAATTCTTAAGAACGATGACGAGTTGATGTTGATGGATTCTCACGTACACTCTTAACTACAGCTTCGATATTTTCTAGTGTACGCACTGTATGAGTACGCTTACGTCTTGGCGCATCAACAATGAAACCAGGCACTGTTGGTCTTTCACAGCGGCCAAATTTTATACGACATTTTCGTGCAATTTCCGACCAATTGTCTTTGTTTTGGATATAAATTTCTAAGTCCCAACGTTGTTCAAGCGTAAATCGATTCATTTCGTTCAGTGGAGATAATATACTGAATTTTTTTACAGAATAGAATGCCATAAGTATTGCCAGATTCCAAATTTCAACCCACCGATATGTACATATTTAATACAAATTTAGTTTGATTTGAGTATTCACTTTACTTCTAATCATTTATTCTATCCAATGTTGACGAGAATACAATATGACATACATATAAACTTATGTAAGTCTTCGAACTCAATCTAATGTACTACGAGCTACATCATGCGCTAACTCCACCTACAGACAATAATAATAGTCATATTGATATATCCTATTTATTTTTAAAAGTGGCGGAAAATGATGTAAACATCAAACACAACAACGGAGAAGTCGACTCAAGAAAAATGAGCGACTCTGCCGAAGCACTCCTTCTGTAAATCTGGAACAATCAGCAATTCACTATAATAGAGATATCAATTATGGTGACGGAAAATCAATAAAAATTGGAAAACTGCAATCATTAAAAAAAAAAACATTAAAATACAGGATTGATTCGACTGGTCGCACCATTAAATCAATTACACTTATTTGTTTACATTAATTAAATGTAAGTTTAAAATGTATTCAAATCGAACAAGCCGTTTTTAAGTTTAACAGCAATGCGCGTTTATATACATACATATGTGCAGTACATATATACATAGCTGTCTACCTATATATGTATGAATATAGAAAATATGTATATAGATATTGGTGATATGAAGCTCACCTAATACCTTTTAAATTTAATTTAAATATTAAATACATATCTTACCTTTAATGGAGATAGCATGTAGTCAAAATGAAATTGTGTTTAAATTAACAAAAACACGTACAGTAAACGCAGTAAAAGACACATTATGAAACAACAAATTTGAAATTAGAAATAAAAAAATAAAAATATTTTATTCAAACACAAGCACACACTTAATCAATATAAAATTAATTTTTTTTTTAATAAAATTTTAATAATTAATAATAACACAACAAAACCCACTGTAACGTATGAATAATAATTGTGTTTACAAACAGTGTTTTGTACTCTTTTCTAAATAAGTTGTTATTCTACGTTTTCAATTGAAGAGTAAGAAGAGAGTTAATTATACGATATGTTGTTGTGGTTGTTGTTTTTGGAGTTAATTTAACATTTGTTTTAGTTTTTATTTTCTTATGGTTTGTTACTGGTGCTTGCAATTTGTAAGATTTTTGTTTTTGTTTTCTTTTTTCAATCAATTTTTACCACATATGGAAAGAAACACTGACGATCTTGATATTTATCTCGTTTTTATTTTCGTTTTCTTTAAATTTATTTAAAATTTTGTTAATATTTTTTTTCTATAAATTTTAAATGTATTTAAAGGTAAAATCATAATCATAAAAAATACTTCCAAAAAAGAAACAACAAAATGTTTTATAGAAACAACAACAACAACAACAACAGCAACAACAAAAGTGAATAAATATTATTAACAAAAAGCTTTAATAATATGCACTCTTTTTTTGTAAACACAAAGAGACAAAAACTGTCTTTCTCTCGTGTTATAAGTTTTGTTAAATTAATACGTATTTACTATAACAAAAAATATAATAAATGATCTAAGAATATTACCGAACAAATCCTAAAGAAAATATAAAAAAATATATTTTTTGGAGAAAATTGGAAAATTTTAACACTTCCTTGCAATATAAAAATATTTTTTTTTTTATTTTATTGTTTTTATTTAAGAAATTTAAATGGTTTTATTTTAGTATTTTATTCTTCTTCACACTTTTTGTTTTTCTCTCTTCGTTTTATTTTTTTTCTATCTTTCTTTCTTTCTATATAGGACGGCCCACGATAAAATTGATTTTGTTGTTGCTTTTCAATACTTTTTATTTCAAATTTTGCTTTTTTTAAATAAACACGTTAAAAATATATTTTTTATATACGTATGTAACTACATATATACATATGTATATACAAACATTTAGATATGTATGTACATATATATTTATTTATTATTACCAACTTATTTACACACATACACTATTGTTTAAAGGGATTTATAAGAAAATTTTTCTTATTTTCTATAAAGAAAAAACGGCACAACGTAGCACAAAATATGCCTTAAAAAATATCGTTTTGTACAAGAGGTTCGTTCGTGTGGAGAGCGCGCACGGTTCTGACGCAAATTTGTTGGATAGCACTCATAATGTTTAGATGGGCGCAACAGATATCCCCAAAATCAATTACAACAAAAGTATAAGTTTAACAGCTGTTTAATTATTCCTCTACCACTGTGTGAGAGAAACATGTCTGTGAAAGAGAGCAAGAGAGCTTTGAGTAATTATAACAATTAGCTTTTTGAAGATCTTTTTCTTGGTTTATTCTAGAGTTTCCAAGTATAAGCTTTATTTTATAAAAATATGGATTAGTTTATGAGTAGTGGTACACAAGATACCTTAATTATAACCATGAAGCAATAAACAAAGATGACGCCGACAGGTTTTCAAAATAATTTTCTACTGCGCATGTACGTCATAATAGAATAAAATTGCCTGTATTATATGCAATTTTAATGAAAATTGGATAAAAAGAATGTTACGTTTATTTTTTTCATATGTAACATTTAAAAAGTTTATTTAAAATTGTTAATTAGTTTAATATTTAATAAAATAAAATTATTACACCCATATTTATGTAAAACAGAACATATTTGAAATATATTTTAAGAAATTGTTAGTATGTAAAATTTAAAATAAATACACTTCAAAACCATTTTAGGTTTATTTGATTAAACCTAATTAAAATTAAATATACGTTATGTCAACAAACTTTGTCGGTATACTTTTGTTGTTGTAATTTGTTGTTAAAGCAAGCTGTCCCAAAGATTATATTTTCAAAAAATACTAAATTTTCTGGAAAATACTAAACAATTCAAAAAAGACTTTGACTTTAAAACACATGAATGTTTATTTTTATATGACGATTTTGCAGATGTCTCCACATTGCAATTGAAATTGCACACTTAACCTTAACCTGTAAATGTTCTTTTAGGTTTATATCCGGAAAATGGGATGCCCAGTCAAGTACTTTAAATCCGTAACTCTGAGTACAAGTTTGGAAGATGATGTCCGAAATAATTTTAACCCAAATTTCTCAAAAATTTTACATAAACCTTAATGCAAAATATCGACGTGTAATATATTGACGTCCACTCGTTCTGAAAATTTAACGCATTTGCCTACTTCATCTATCCCCATACACCCACACATCATTATGTTACCCGCTCTAGACCTCACTCTTGGTTAAACACTCATTTCAAGGAAAATAAAATAAAAATTTATTATTATTTGCAAAGTTCTCGTTAAGTAAGAAAAATTAATTTTTTTAATATTTTTAATACTAAAAAAACCCTAAAACACAGTTAAAGTAAACGTTGCGTATATGCAATGCTGTGCCTTAATAAGTTAATAAAAAAAAATTATTGCAGTTTTGTTATTATACATTTTGTTATTATATAGCCAAACATTATTATTATTATTATTATTATTATTATTATTATTATTATTATTATTATTATTATTATTATTATTATTATTATTATTATTATTATTATTATTATTATTATTATTATTATTATTATTATTATTATTATTATTATTATTATTATTATTATTATTATTATTATTATTATTATTATTATTATTATTATTATTATTATTATTATTATTATTATTATTATTATTATTATTATTATTATTATTATTATTATTATTATTATTATTATTATTATTATTATTATTATTATTATTATTATTATTATTATTATTATTATTATTATTATTATTATTATTATTATTATTATTATTATTATTATTATTATTATTATTATTATTATTATTATTATTATTATTATTATTATTATTATTATTATTATTATTATTATTATTATTATTATTATTATTATTATTATTATTATTATTATTATTATTATTATTATTATTATTATTATTATTATTATTATTATTATTATTATTATTATTATTATTATTATTATTATTATTATTATTATTATTATTATTATTATTATTATTATTATTATTATTATTATTATTATTATTATTATTATTATTATTATTATTATTATTATTATTATTATTATTATTATTATTATTATTATTATTATTATTATTATTATTATTATTATTATTATTATTATTATTATTATTATTATTATTATTATTATTATTATTATTATTATTATTATTATTATTATTATTATTATTATTATTATTATTATTATTATTATTATTATTATTATTATTATTATTATTATTATTATTATTATTATTATTATTATTATTATTATTATTATTATTATTATTATTATTATTATTATTATTATTATTATTATTATTATTATTATTATTATTATTATTATTATTATTATTATTATTATTATTATTATTATTATTATTATTATTATTATTATTATTATTATTATTATTATTATTATTATTATTATTATTATTATTATTATTATTATTATTATTATTATTATTATTATTATTATTATTATTATTATTATTATTATTATTATTATTATTATTATTATTATTATTATTATTATTATTATTATTATTATTATTATTATTATTATTATTATTATTATTATTATTATTATTATTATTATTATTATTATTATTATTATTATTATTATTATTATTATTATTATTATTATTATTATTATTATTATTATTATTATTATTATTATTATTATTATTATTATTATTATTATTATTATTATTATTATTATTATTATTATTATTATTATTATTATTATTATTATTATTATTATTATTATTATTATTATTATTATTATTATTATTATTATTATTATTATTATTATTATTATTATTATTATTATTATTATTATTATTATTATTATTATTATTATTATTATTATTATTATTATTATTATTATTATTATTATTATTATTATTATTATTATTATTATTATTATTATTATTATTATTATTATTATTATTATTATTATTATTATTATTATTATTATTATTATTATTATTATTATTATTATTATTATTATTATTATTATTATTATTATTATTATTATTATTATTATTATTATTATTATTATTATTATTATTATTATTATTATTATTATTATTATTATTATTATTATTATTATTATTATTATTATTATTATTATTATTATTATTATTATTATTATTATTATTATTATTATTATTATTATTATTATTATTATTATTATTATTATTATTATTATTATTATTATTATTATTATTATTATTATTATTATTATTATTATTATTATTATTATTATTATTATTATTATTATTATTATTATTATTATTATTGTATTTTTATTCATAATTAATTTTTGATCATTTTATTTAATATTTTAGTGTAAAATATACTCTTTTTACTTTGAAAATAAAACAAGACGCTCACGCACACTCTCATCGAGAGAGAGAAAATCTAATGGACCTGCGCAAAGCGTAATCTCTTATTATTTTATTCATCAATTAAAACCTGATAATTTCAAACATAAAATAAATTGTTAAAATGATCGATTAAAATCTTTTAATCAAAATACACATAATTAAAAGCAACTAGCTAAAAACCGGCGTGCTTCGCTACCCCTGTCTATCTTATCCTAACCAGTACCTTGGTTATCATTTTTTCCCTTCCAGAAAGATACTCTATATTCTGCTTTTAAGCTGTATATAGTCTTCAAGCAAACACACATTCATTTTGATATAGTACTAACTAAAACACGGCGTGCTGCGCTAACCTTATTTTGATTATCATTTTTACCGTTTGCACACATTTTATCCCTTTCTGGTCCAAGTACAAACATTGAAGAATGCCTGTAGTTCTTTCCAGAAAGACGCTGTAAAAATTTCAACGTTCTACTTATTAACTCTTTACAGACTTCAAAAAAGAAACATACAAACACACATTTACTTTTACATGCACATAAGATAAGATAGCTCTTCCCGGTGAGCTGTGTGCAGCGTTCCCTTATCCAACCTCTCCTGTTTTTCGGCTGATGGGAATAAATAACGAAGCTTTTAGTGTTAGCGCTCTTCAAATACACAAAATTCCATATTTAGCATGAATGACTGATGCCACGCCTACTTATTCAATCTCGCCCACTTTTTGTCTGATTATTCGTATTGTTGACGAAGTTATTTAAACTAAATTCAGAAACTACTATTACAGTTCTCAAGATATACACGAATTAATATATACAATGACACGCGCCCTTATCCATTTCCGCACACTTCTAGACCGAGGATTTGTATTGACAATAAAGCCATTCAGACCAAATTCAGAAAGATATACAAAAATCAATATTTAGTTCGAATACATTTATACCAAACTCCGAAACTTTCACTTTAACTTTTCTCAATATATATAAAAATCAATATTTACTTTGTATAGGAAATAACATGTCCCCTTATCCGATTCCGCCCATGTTCTGATTGATGATTTGTATTGACTACAGAGCCAGTAGAAATTTTTTAAGTGTGCATATCCTGTAGTTCTTTCCATACATACATAGAGATACAGAGTAAAAATTTCAAAAAAATCAGTTCAACCGTTTAGCTGTCTGTCTGTCTACAAACACCTTCTTTTTAATATATAAGATTTAGTAAAATTCTACAATTTGCCTTAATTTAGATCTAAGTACGAAGAGAAATTTTTTTCTTAAAACCTCTTACAAAAAAAGTCAGCTATTTGAATGAAACGTAACAACTGTAAGAATTTTTGTTTAAATCAACCAATATTGGACACCATAAAACTAAAAATTCATTATACTATTTTTTTAATAAAACATAAACCAAATATTGTTTATCGGATTCGAAAAATCTTCTCCGTTTTTGTTTTGAAATATTTCTTGTAAGCGAAATATATTTCAAAAATACATAGTTATGTATATTTTTTCTAACTTATTTCATTTTTGATTTTATTAATTTAATTAATTTACCTTGTTTTTAATTTCTTACAATAATAATTCTGTAAATAGCTAAAAAAAAAAGATATTTTGTTTGTATATAAAAAAAACCGAAACTAATATTCATGCGAGTCTTTAATTAACTTAAGACAAGAAACATATCGTTTTTGTTATATTATACCTAATCCGAATCGGAGTCAGCTGCACCATCCTCATCGTCCGTATCTTCGAGTTCGGGCATTGGAAACCTTAAAATAGCCGCTATTCCAGTAAGTTGAGCCAATTGTTCACCAGATATGTGCATACTGGAAAATATTTTCACATCACCACCAGCATCGCGAACATTTTCAACCAATTCTACATACTCTTTACGCTGTTGAACATCCTGACAACGAAATAGATTATCAGAGATGAGTAAAGTTTCTATGGCCATATTTTCAGCAGCCATTAGAACGTGTTTCTTGCCATAAAATGCTTTCGCCGGTTCACACTGCAGTGTGGTGTAGAATTGTTCTAAGGCTTTTACTTCACCGGCGGCTTTTGTATCGGATATTTTCGACATTACCGATGGCTCCTGAAGCACTTCTTTTAGTGAATGTTTAAAGCCAGAAGAAGAGTGGACAAGCATAAATTTACCCTTGTTGTCCAGCAACACTTTAATATCCGATTTAACAGCCTGCTGATACATATACTCAAAAAATTGGTCCCTAACAAAGCCAGGCGATGCAATTAAAACACATTTTACTACATCAAAATTAACATGCCTTAGTATGCCTTGCATGACGCTTTCATAGAATTTGGACAAGCCCTTTTCGTGCTGTTGAATATTACCCTTACGTTTGCGTGGTATATTCACTTCAATTTTACTACGCACCAAAGTCATGCTTGGTGTTATAAGACAGACATGAGCCAAACCTTCTTGCATTACAACAGCTGCCACATCAGCCGATTGTGTGGGATCACAAGCCATTTCAATGCGCTCCAAGGCAATGGAATCCCATTCGGGTTTGCGTAATTCAAATTTACGATTCAACTCTAAATCCAAAGTGTGATAAGCACCCATTTTAACATATTGATTTTCTTCGATATTACGCCCTTTAAGACGTAGAACACAAGCCTGAGTATCAAAGTCTATTGTCTCTACGCTAATAGTTAAAGTAGTGCGCACCCGGTTACTGGTGCTAGATCCGGTGGCTGTTTCATTTTGCACTTTGCGTATTGTTGTGCTGCGTACACTATCGCCCTCTGCTATGAGATTATACGCGTGCCACATATCTTCTGATTCTTCTGGTATCAAAACCACCGACCTTTGTAGAAGAAACGAAAAGTTCTTAACTATTGGCATGCTTTACATATAAACATATGTTTTACTTACCCTTGACCACCTTTATCCAAATTTTTGCTAACCAACTTCATCTTATTTATCTTCTGTCTACAAAAATCTCTGTTGTATTTCTTCTCTTCACTGCTCTTCTCCTTGACTATTCTATTGAGTATCACTTTTCAACGCTGTCACTTTTGTTGTTTTATCGTTTTTTCGTATCGTTGACTTATGGGAATTATCATTATGATTTGAATTGTTGTCTTTTTATTACTGTTGACTTATAGATTTAATATGTTTAAAACATTTAAAGTTTAAATATTTTTTAAGATTTAATCGGCAACAGCAGTCATCAAAGCACCAGTTAAGAGCACACGATTTGCACGTCAAATAAATTTTAAATGCTTCTTCTTTTTATTAAATGGCAGCCACTGAAATTTGATACATCAATAACCATATGATGTCGGCAAGGCAGTTTTGAAAAAGCGAATTAATCTTAAAACGGTTGCAAAAAAATGTTACTTGCAGAGATATTAATAGAATGGTCTTTAATGTACTTGTGTTATTTTCGAACATGTTCTGCATATCACAAGATTTGAAATCACTTATAATTTTAAAATCACAATTGTGATTGAAGTGTGTTCTGAAATCCACAAAACTTTTAACTTTTCGAAAACACATTTTGTTTACACTTGATGACATTTTTTATGTATTGTTAATAAAATGGGGTTTTGGAAAAAGTATCAAGTGACTTTAAAATAAAATTTACTTTTTTGAAGCTTTAATTGCAATATCAGTTCTGCCCATAATTGCTCACATTGCATTATATGTAAACGCAACTGAATTATAAAATTTGGAGAAAAAATTTCAATTTGCTAAAACAAAGACGTTGCTACAGTTTATAGTGAAAGTCCAATGTAAGCGGCATGCGGCAACAGGCGGCAAAAATATTACAAGTTCACAAAAAAGTAGTTTTTTAATAAAAATATTTGCACAAAGAGTTTGACACATATAATTTCATTTCACTTGGCAATGCTCCTAAAAGCAGCTGAGCGGCAAAGTTGTATTTTGTTTTACTTTTTCTGTCGTTTAAATGTGCCAGATTAAAAAAAAATTAAAAAATGGGAAAGCGAAGCGAACAATTTATTTTTGTAGTAAAAATATAATTAAATTTATGTTTTAAAAAATTTCAAATATTTTTTATTTTGTACTTTCAATAAAAAAAATTTTAATTTAATTTGCCGCGTTAATTTTCCTAACAAAATAAGTTAAACGGCAAACAGATCATCTGATTGCCGACCGCTTCCACATATCGTGTACATTAGCCTTGCACTATTACACCGAAGCTGACACTGTTCGAAATTACTTATTGTTGCCATTTGTTATTATTATTATTATACTTTACCACAGAAAAGAAAATGATGCACTATTATACATATAAATTAGCGCCTTTTACTTGCATAAACAAATTTTGTAGTAAAGTAATGAAACTAAGTTGTTTTAAGGCGCTAAAGGACATGGTGCATTGACGAACAGGCCCTATATCCTATGCTCATTTTAATCAGTACATGTCAAAAGAGGGCATGTTCGTAAATGCATCACAGTACTGCATCGACATTTAGTGCCTTAAAACAACCTAAATTCATTATTTTACTCTAAATTTGTTTGTGCAAATAGAATGTAGTTTGTAAGCATTATAGTGCAACATTTTCTTTTCTGTGGTAAAAGTTTGCCGATGTAATGCATTTACAAACAGGTCCAGAATCATGTAATCTGATCTTTCTTTAATCTATTGCAGGACCCAATTTTTAGATGAAACTCCACTTCAATAACTCTCTCATAATCACTTAATAATAATAACCGAATTTTGTGAACATAGGTTTATAATAAATCCTATCTGCTATACAAAATGCCACTTAAAAAAGTAGTTTTTTATCAATGCTGAGATCAGTTTCAAAACTGTTTTGTACAAGTGGTTAAATAGCAAGAAGATCTATTTCGATTTTTCAATTCCAGTACTTTGTCAAATAACCACCAAACCGATTATTTTTGTTTAACAAAAGTTGCTGGATTTAACGTCCACCAAATGAATCATTACGACTCATTCTCAGTTTGTATAAGGCTAATGATGAACGCCATTTAGTGACTCAAGCTGAGCTGAACTAATACGGGATTTACATTTAACGAAGAAAGACGCAGAATTACTTCACGCATGCAGCAGTGGAAACATATTGCAGTTGTAGCAAAAGTAACAATCTATAGAGATAGAAGCTTGGATTTGGCTGCATATTTTGAAAAGAAGCAGTCTATTCTATACTGTACTGATGTTGATGGTTTATTTCAAAAAATGATCCAGTCACATGACAAAACTGAATGGGGATTATTTATTGATGGCTCTAAGTACAGTTTAAAGGTTCTTCTTTTGCTAATGGGAATGGAACACCATCCGATTGCTCATGCCATTATTACAAAGGAAAATTACGAATCAATGACTGAAATTTTGACATTACTCAAATACAACGATAATAAATGGAAGATCTGTGTTGGCCTTAAGGTGTGTGATTTAAATTTCTTTGTATATATAGTATAGATGATCGTAAATAACTGTAAATTAATCTGTTTCAGGTCATTGGTTTGTTAACTGGTATGCAAGGAGGTTTTACAACATTTTTCACAATGTTTGTTTGAGAAAGAATATGTAGCCTGGAAATCTTTCAAGAGCATTGTGAACAGTTTTTTTTTGGCAACAATAAGAGTGAAAACTACAGACAAATTGTTGCTGAATTATTGAAAAATTATCACGAATTATGTGAACGAATGTCACTCAAAGTGCATTTTCTTCATTCGCATTTAGATTTTTTTCCACATAACCTAAATGCGGTGAGCAACGAACAAGGGGATCGTGCTCACCAAGATTTAATGAAAATTGAAAGAAATTATCAGGGATTTTTGAACAAAAGCGTGCTGGTAGACTATTGCTGGATTCATACGTGGAACCGAACCAACAAAATACAAACGACGTTTAAATAACGACAATCACATTTGAAAATTCATTGATTTTTAAATAAACTAGTGATTTTTGTGTAAATAACGAATAAAAGTATTTTTTTTATTATCTCGAAAAACTGACGTGATAGAGAAAAGCCAATTACAGATTCGAAGATATTTGGTTGCTTCACTTCAAAACTTTATTAGCTGGTGTAATTGATGGTAATTTGCATTATGCAACCCTTAATCAATTTTGTAAATGTGGTGGCACTTATTATTTCCAAAATTATTTTACGTTGTGGGCTATAGTATATACCGGAAAGCCGATTTACGCGATATGAGGATGTGATCAGCTTTCCGCTTGAATTTAATTTTAGTAGGCAAATGAGAGCGCTATCTTTTAAAGAGGCAAATGTCAAAAGTAAATTGGTTTTTCATTAGTAACTTTTTTAATATAAAAAGTAATAAACGAATGCCATCAACTTGTAGTTCATTTTAGAATATACATATTTCTGTTTTACAAGTTAAAGCAATTCTTTACTTTCTGTTATTACCAACAGTTGTTTTATTTGAATGTTCTCTTCTAACAAATATTCAATAAGATTATATTATTGTTTTTTTTTTTTTAATATTTACAAAACACAAAAAAATCTTGAATGAAAAACTATTGACTGTTGAAAAATAAAAGAGTAAATAAAAATTAATTTATAAAAAAATAATATACGAAACGTCTTCATTTATACTACATAAAAAAAATAATCACACCGACTCATAGCGAGATTTCATCATTTTCTTTATATATGATTTGTAATCATCACCAGGGCCAATGCCGCCAGCCTTCGTGCCCAAACCAGCTGTTGTATTACGAGTATTTGCCTAATTTACAGTTTTAATTAATATAGTTGTTTTATTATGATATTTGTGTAAACTAACTTACCTCTATAATATTTGTACGTCCTTGATTTTTGCGACCCAGACCTTGGCCTTCGGACCAACCCATTTTTTGTAACAAACGATTACCCACATTATTCGATCCTATAGGCATGGCAGGTGTTTCTTGTTGCTGGCGTGTGGTTAGATTTTTAATTTCTTTTTCGAAACGTTCACGACTACGATTTGGTGGTGGCGGGTCACTTTCACCATACTTAAGCCTTCTTTCTTTGGCACGATCGCGATATCTACACAAAAATATTTTCTTACATTTCCATTGCAACTCTGATTGTAATATAATAACTTACGATAATGCTGCTGTTAATGAGTCTTCTTCGGCTTGCTGTTGCTGTTGTTGTTGTTGTATTGTTAAACCTTTTTCTAGATTGTGCTTCGCCAAATTTTCTTTGTGTAGATTAGACATTTTTAAATGTTTTTGTAAAATTTCCAGTGATTGAAAAGCTCGTTTACACAAAAGACATGTGAGTTTTTCAAAATCAACATAATCTTTTTCACTTACTTCAACACCACCCGCAGGTGTAACCGAGCTGTTACTAACTTTAGTAGGTGGTGGTATATTATCTTCTTCTGAATCGGAGCCATAAGAGGATATTAGTTTATTGCCTGAGCCTAAACTAATAGGTGATATAAACGCATTCGATTTGCCGGTTTTTTTTTTCCAATATTGAAAAACCAACGTCTGCATAACCACTTGACAAACCACTTGTAGAGGGACGCATTACATCTTCAGTTCTGTTATTGGCCAATATGGGCTGGGGTGTAGCAACTACAGTATAATCTTTTTTCTGATTCAATTGTTTGGCCCATTTTTCCATATCTTTAACAATTTTCTTGGCAACTTTTACTTTATCGTGTTTGTTACCACCACTCTCCTTCTTTTCTTTTTTACTGGATTCATCTTCAGTTGTTGCAGCAGGTTTAGCTGCTGCTTCAGCATCAGTTTCTTGTTTGACTGCATCCTGTACTGTTGCCGCAACAGCAGCAGGAGTTGCTAAAACGTATGTACTTTTACGTTGATCCCAGTATAGGTATGCTCCGGTTTCGTTGTTATAATAGTATTGTGAATGTGCATCATAATAAAGACCAGTAGTTGGATCATAATAATAACCGGATGTCTCATCATATTGATACAATGAAACATCAGGAGTAGCTTAAATAGTACTTAGGAATTAGTTTT